>QAXH01005108.1:27431-64125 GCA_004335635.1 Chloromonas sp. AAM2
GCTTGGGGTTCAACACAGGTGGGGGGCGGGTTGGGTGGCACAATCAGATGTTGGTTATTTCATCATCATCATCATCAGATAGGTGACCATTATCAACGCAGGCCTTTCAAAAACTGCGGCTTCGCAGCTTGCGGTGCTGCGCAGACCAAAGCCTGGGCGCTTGGCAGCCACCATGTGATGGTGACTAGCATACGTGAGTGCATACCCATGTCCCCATGCCCTTGCTCCCTTGCCCCAGGCACTCTGAAGGAGGTGGCTGCATCAGGCGTGCGTGCGGGTGAGGAGTCGGCCGTGGCCCTCATTCGCGCGGCGCTGAGGAACAACTCCCTGCAGCTGCTGGACATCAGGGGCGTGCCATTGGGTGCCGAGGTGAGGAACGGAATCAGTATGATTGAATGGAAAATCTAAACGAGTGATGGGAGTGCGGATACAATGCATTGTTCGGTTGGAGAGGAAGGGTAACTGATTAACTGGTTAAGGATACCAACGGGGCATGAAAGGGTGATGAGAGGAGGCAGTAAAGTAAGAAGCAAGTCACGGTCGTGTCAAGTTGCAGTGAGATGCAGCTGTGATAGGTAGCTCTTGTTGATGCTGTGGGAGGCTCAGAATTAAATAGCCCCGCCAAACCAGTCGCAACACTGCTGCTAATGCTTGTGCTGTGTTCGTTTTCCCAGGGCGTAGCCCAGCTGTGCCAGATGCTGCGCTACACCGCCACCCTCAACACCCTGCGTGTGGACGTTTCTTCGCGCGAGGGTGCAGAGGCCATAGCCAGGGAACTGCCCAACAACCGCTCTCTCATGCACCTGACCATCGGCGGACCAGTGCCAGAAACGCTCTTGGCTCAGGTGCGATATGAGTTGATGCTAACGCACCTTAAACATAACCTTGATACCATAACCTAACATAACCTTTGTACCATAATCATAAACCTTAGTCATTAGGCCGGCATGGTGTCGTAGGCGATATGGCATAGGTGAGCTCAACCCTCTGTGCCTCAGGCGCTGCTAATGCAGGTGCGTGAGGACAAGCATGGATCAAACCGTAGCCATAAATTTAGCACAGTATCATAGACTATGACATCATTATCACCATCATTACCTGGCTTCACCCGTTCATCAGCGTTAGCAAAGCGCAACAACTGCAGGTATACGCCAAACTGTCACACTGCCACTGCGGATTTCTTGATTCAAGTCATGGCCATGTGAGACAGGATTCAAGTCATGGCCGTGGGAGACAGGCTCCAAGTCATGGCCATGTGAGACATGCTACTTGTTCAGATTCGTGATGAACCTGAACGCGATCTTCTGTTCCACTTGTGGGACGATACAGTTGTAAACACACACACACACGCACACACACACACTGTCTTGATGCAGATGAGTGAGATCCTTGCGGCCAACACCATGCGGAACACCACCGGGTCCCCATGTGAGAATGGCGGGAAGGACAGGGGCAGGGCTGTGTTGTCTAGTGGCAGGGAGGGCACGTAGCGCCTGTACGTGAGCGGGAAAGAGTGGTGTGTGTGGTCACTGGCGACAGAGTGTTGCCGGTAATTTCCGTCTCCAGTACACATGGGTGTGCCGAGTTCGGCCTGGAACGGCAAATTGCAAGGAACTTAATTGGGATAAGGGGCAGGTCAGTAGACTGAGTTCAGTTAGATAGGGCTACGTGGTCTCTACCTCCATTGCTATCTGTCGATTGTCCCCTTTTGGGCAATGTTTTGTCTGCGTGCCTTCCCTCCCCGCAGCCCGTTCCTCGCCCCACATTCATGCGTGGATAGAGAACGCCACCCTGGGCCACGCCGTGAGCGGGCACACGGTGGTGGCGGCGGCCAAGCGGGAGGCAAGGGAGCGCAAAGCCTCGGCCAGCAGATCGCCCTCGCCTGGTCCCGGCATGCGCAGGTATCAGCTAGTTTAACAGCTACTTTGGAACATGAAATAAACAAAATATGGGGGAGCCTCAAAAGGGAGAGGAAGGCACAGGCAGCAACAATGTGCCCAAACTGGTGTATGCCCACAGCAGCCTCAGGAATGAAGCGAGTGGTCTGTCTACTGACTTTGCATTTGTATGTCACACGTGTGTGTCCTCCCTGCAGCAGCCCCAGAAGTGAGGCGGGCGGGTCCGTGTACAGCCATGGCACGTACACCACCAACCGCACGCACAACACGCACAAGACGGCAACCACCTACCTGAGGTGAGGGAGTGGGAAGGGGGGCTGAGGAAGGAGTCTCAGAAGGGAGCAAATGAAGCAGCCATTACCAAACATCCATCATTCCGTCCAACCCACAAGTGAAGGGGATTATGACGCACCTGGTTAGTGATGGTGGTGGCCACCCCTTGAGGTGCTATCCTGTCTGCAAACCTCGTTAGACCCGACAAGCTGTGACGCAATGCGCGGATGGGTTTTCACGGAATGGGTAATGGGTTAATGCCACTCACCAACGCCCGTGACAACTCCAGCAGACAACGTCGGGCGAAGAGGACGAGCAGAGGGCGCTGGCGTCGACAGATAGCCACAGGTCACAGGCGTTATTCTCACTCTGACGATCATCACGCATGACTGACAGGCGAGCAGGCATCACCACCTGCTCTGGTTTTCATTCCCTCGCCTCTGACTGGCGCTGACGCCCAACTTCTGCTTTTACCTGTGGTACAGCACTGGCCTGTTTCCTGTCCTCTTTCCCTTGTCTCTTACAGTTTCCAGTTCAGTCAGATGAGCCGCAAGACGGGCATCAGTTCCTCCCCGCTGCGCCTGTCCACCTCCCTGGCGGCCGGCGGGGCGGCGGAGAAGGCGGCCGTCATATTCCGCAAACACGACCTAAACCAGGTGGGTGCATGTTATACTATGGTCATTCCAATACTGTGGTCATTCCAATGCTATGGTCATTTCAATGACGAGATCAAACCCCTGGCCCTTGCTAGCTGCGATCTGGCTTGCTGCAGATGTTGCTGGCGCTTGCTAGGCACAGCCGGCGTGGTACCGGCCTGCCCATACCCTTCAAGCAGCAAACCAAACGTTGGATCAAGCCCTGAGCACTGCATGAACCGCTATATGAGCCGCTTCAAGCCAGGATGCAAGGAGGCTCTTGGCCCGCACCAAAACGTGATCCATCGGTGGCTGTTTGCGCGATGCAGGACAACCACTTGAACCGTGATGAGATGCTGGCAGCCCTTCAGGAGGTCGGCGTGTTCAACGGAATTCGTGCTAAGCAAGTCGGTGAGTTGCGGCCCATGCATTGTGTGTGTCTACACAACGGGGTGTGATCGATTTGTGGGCTAGTTGAACTGGATGACTTGTGCACACAGCACAACAAGCCCCACTGGTGCCCCTGGCGAAATCAAGGCAAGCTTTCCACACCTTGGCGTGACAAGAGGAAGTTTTGCACAAGTGACGGCCAGTGCCTGCTTCTGAGAGGGAACAGTATGGGAGGTCGCAAAGGGTTGTTACAAAGAGGTGCCCCGGATGTGGGATGCCTATGCATGGTGTGGTGTGCGACACGTGTGTGTGGCGTTGCGTTCAGGTCGTCTGCTGGACCATGAGTTCAAGAAGGCAGACTGGGACAACGACGGGAAGATCAGCCTGCAGGTAAGGGAGAAGAACCGGGGTGCATGCAGACGGGAAGATCAGCCTGCAGGTAGGGGGGAAGAACCAAGGTAAAAAGCATGGTCATCAAGAGAACGAGTGAGGCAGATAGGGAGTGCGGCCGCGTCGCACCCCGTGCCTGCCATACAGCCAAACCCACATCATCACATGAGCGCGCAGGGCCAGACAAACGGCAAGCATGTAGGCATGTGGGCAGGCAGACAGGCTGACAGGAGTGATGGACTTCGTGCCTGGATTACCGGTTCAAACAGGTTTGTGCCCCGGGTACAGACCGAGGCTGCAGGTAGGCAGGCAAGCGGGTTTTGACGTGTACGGCAAACAGTTCAACTTGCAGTATGCAAGGCTTGTATTGATGGTGATGGTGATGGCGATGATGAGATTGAGGATGGGTGCTGACCCTGTATCCACGCCCCGCAGGACTTCACCACTTACTACGAGAAGGTGGCGTACTACCAGACCCAGATGGCCAGGGAGGGGCGCATCAAGAGCGCCAGCCACAAGCACAGCATACCTGTTGGTGAGGCACAATGCATGCTCATTACCACCACCATCGTCGTCGTCTTTTACCCTCTACTCAGAAACCCTTCCACATAACAGACCTCATGTGCTTGGACAGAATTATGAGACGTTATAGTTATAGCACATCTTGCTTTGCCCTGGTAGTTCCCAGTCGTAATGATAGCTAGCAAACACTTCCAGCCCAACGGTACTGCAGCTGAACAAGATTCTACTGCATGATTTGCACCAGTCCAGCTGCTTGGTTATCCAGGGGATTGAGGCTGTGGTCTTCCGCTTCTGATTCATGGCTAAGCGGGGCCTCCCTTCTGGCTCCTCGTATTGAGATGCATCCCTCACTTTCCTGTTCGGTTGCCCAGGCACCGAGAACAACCCGGCTCTCAAGCGCGTGTTCAAGAACTACTGCAAGTACGCCCTGGGCCAGGGCAGGGTCTATGCACAGGAGGGCGTGCCGCACATGAACGCGCAGCAGTTCCACAGGCTGGTGCAGGATGCAGGCTTCGTTGAGCCAGACGGTGAGTTTGTCACATGCTTGGCGGCCTATATGTCGGTTTCGCCGGTTTCACAGGCTAGCAGTTCCACAGGCTGGAGCAGGACGCGGGCTTCGTCGAGCCAGACAGTGAGTGGGGGTGGCTGATTCTCACACGTGTTATTGGTTATAATGGTCACGTGAGTGGTTACGTTGGTTTATGTGTGGTATCTCAGTTCTTTGCACTCTGATCATCTGATTCATATGTACGACGGACAACGCTGAACGATGCAAAGGCAACACGCTGGCATCCGTAGCAAGCCCTAAGGCACTACGACAGACATGCAGCTTATGGTGGTCGTCTTTCTCGAGTTGTTTGCTTAGTCATGATGAACTTACGTCACGTGTAACAGTAATTTGCCGACTGCAGTGCAGCCTATCAAGCGTGCCTTCCACCGAACTGCTGCTGCCTTCACAGGTCGATTGAGCACCACGGCGGTGGACGTGGTGTTCTACAGGTACCGCCCGGCAGGGGCCAGGAGACTGGGGTTCAAGGAGGTGAGCACTGATTAGTTTCAATCCCACAAGATTTATGTAATCAAGACAACAGGTCGTGTCTAAGGAAACTAGGATTCAAGGAAATGAGCCAAGAGATGGGGCAGTGCCAGATCAGATTACCAGTTTCAAATCCGTTCGTCAAAGAAAACCAACTGTTTTGGTTGCTTCATGCTGCAAGAGCTGGGCAGGTGCGTTTTGGATGGTGAAAAATAACGGTGACAACTTCGACCGAAAGCCGCATCAGGTTCGGTGTTCAACGTACTTGTGTTTGCTTGTGTGCGTCGCGTGCAGTTGTTGGCATGTGTTCAGTTTGTTGAGGCGCTGCCTGCATTGGCAATGCTAATCCTTGCCCTTATGCCTTTCTCATAGCATCGCTCTGTCCATTGCGTGCGTTCAGTTTGTGGAGGCCCTGGCTGCTGTAGCCTACGAGGCGGGTATGCAGTTTGAGGATGTGATGGTGGCGCTGGGCTGCAGAGGGGCTAATGTCATCACACCGGACGGGTCCAGGGTGAGTGTGGGAGCTGGAAGAGGCTGAGTAATAGCATCCTCGTAACACACATCTCCTGTGTCAAACGAGCCACCAAATCACTTACTTGAAATAGTGCTACGCAGTGTGGTGATAAGATGATAATGATGGAAAACAAATGACTCAATCAGAGTCGGATACGAATCCCGCAGTCCGTCTGGACAGGTTCTGCTTGGCTGAACTCGGGCTGAAACCGACTGGTAAAGCCAAGCTGAACTCGGGCTGAAACCGACTGGCAAAGCCAAGCCAACACGTGCAAAGCTGAAAGCATGGAATGCATGCTGTGCAACACGTGCTCGTGTGGTGCGCATCTTGTTCAGTCAAAGCCATGTGCACCATGCGCACCATGTGCATCATGCACACCATGCGTATCATGTGCATCGTGCGCACCATGTGCATCATGCGCACCATGTGCATCATGCACACCATGCACACCATGCACACCATGTGCATCATGCGCACCATGTGCATCATGCGCACCATGCACACCATGCACACCATGTGCATCATGCGCACCATGTGCATCATGCGCACCATGCACACCATGCACACCATGTGCATCATGCGCACCATGTGCATCATGCGCACCATGCACACCATGTGCATCATGCGCACTATGTGCATCATGCGCACCATGTGCAGCATGTGCATCTTGTATCTTGATCTCGTGTCGAATGCATGCATGTGCCATGCGCAGCGCAACAGCGATGCGGGCGGTGGCGGTCGGGCCACCCAGGAGGACGTCATGTTGGAGGGGGCCTTCGCACACCTGCTGGTGCGAGAGCGGCCGGGGGCGTCAGAACATCTGTGGACAATAGGGCCAGGGGTGCTGCGGGTCTGATGAGAGCAGGGCACAGCTGGTATGCTATCAGGAGTGTCGGTTCAGCAAGTGCAGTCGGGTGTGCACAAAGACGCTGCGGCAATTGAAGACAGGAAAGGGAATGATGTCAAACAGTGGCAGGGCGCTCGTGAAGCGGGCATGGAACAAAAGCAAGGTCTGCAACTGATAGGCGATGTGTCAATGATCATATGGCGGCCTCAGGGGTATGCTGGAATGAATGGTAAGGTCTGCTCAAAAGAATTGAAAGAAATTGTCAAGGCAAGCATGCCGAGTGTGAAACTCAACCATGTGCACATGGCGTGCATGCATGCATGCAGGGTGCGCCGCATGGTCTGGCATCCATTCAGGAGATGCCCACCCCCCTGCCCACGCCCTTACCCGGCATGCCTGCCCTCCTCGCTCCGCCTGTTAAGGGAACATCACCGGGAGTGGTCAAGAAGAAACTCAAGAAGGCTGGCGTGCAGGTCAGTGGTCTGTTCTAGCAATTATGCTTGCTGACCAGATTGATCCAAACGAGTTTACGTGCGTTGTTGTGATTGTTTTACAGTCCGGGTTATCCTCAACAGTCATTTACCTTCCACAATGTTTGAAAATATAATTGTATTATAATCAAGTCTCAAAATATTTGTTCATGATGGACCATTCCTGCCAGTTCAGTTCTCCGTCGATTTTGAGATTTCAAGGTTTCTTGCAATTCACGATTTTTTTGTCAGTTCCGCCGGTTTGATGTCGTTTTTCCTCATAATCGAAAACGGTGACCGCATGTGCAGGGCGGTGCGAAGGCGAGTGGCGGTGCGGGCGGCCAGGCCGTGAGCAACCCGCTGTTCGAGAGTCAGGCGATGATGAACTTTGATGCACAGGCAGCGGCTAGGGCCGCGGCAGAGGGGAGCAAGGTGGGTGGGGGTTCTTGGGGTGATTGTGGCTGGTAAGTGTGACTGGACGGTGGGGCGGGCCAGCGGCACAGCGGTACCTGGGCGGCCTCCCTTTCCCGTCAACAGTCTGTGTCTCCCGTCTTGGTGATTCTTTATTGCTAAGCAGGGTCAAGTCCTGGCTTTGTTTCTTCAGCACTTTCAAAGCAGTTCAATCAGGTTTCATGAGCCGAGGGCTCATCATCAAGATCAGGCCAGGCTAGCAAGTCAAAATGCATGCATTGGGTTACTTGCAGGCAGCTGCTGCTGACGTGCGCCACCGGCAGGAGCTGGAGCAGCGGCTGGCCGCCATGGAACTCAGGCTGGCTGCAGCCCATGCTCCAGCCATGACGGCCAGCGGGAGTCTGAGTGTGATCGGGGCGGGCATCGACGCCAGTGTGACTGCATCCAGCATCGCAGGTGCGGCTCTGGCCCTTAAAGTGCCTTACTGGCCGTCTGTAGCAGCTATCAATCATGCACGGCATTGTAGGCAGCGGAGGAAGTAACAGCAACAGCCTGTGTCAGCTGTTAACTCATCCAGGCCACTGCAGGTAAGCTCCCAATCCAAGGCGCGTTGAAAGTAAGCTCTTAAAGAGCTCCACTCAACCATACCAAGCCATGATGGCGTGACAATGAAAGAATTTCATTCAAATGCGTTGAACCATGCAGACAAAGCCCTTGACCTGGAACAGGGCGGCGCTCAGGTGGCAGTGGCAGGCAAGGAGCTGCAGGGCCAACATCTGTACTGCAGTGTGAGCTTCCATGTGATCAGAGCATGTGTATGACAAGCTGAATGCGCCCGTTGATTTCAGGCCGTCTGTCCCGGCTTGAGGCTCAGCTGACACAGGCTGTGGTGAAGCAGGAGGAGCTGGACGGCGTGTCCAGGCAAATGGAGGGGCTGCAGGTGGGTAGGGCTTCCCTGATGCGAATACAATTCAGTAGCACTGTAGTTATGTGTAGCTGTATATAGCTGTATGTAGGGTTGGAGACAGGCGGACGGACGGACTGAAGGGTGCAGCAGGGGTGGGACTGCGTAGTGGGTCTTTGTGCGTTGGTTGGCGGGTGGGTGTTTGTGAGTGCGCTTTGAGCCAGAACAAGCAGATATCAAGAGTACAAAGCGAAGAGAAAGCTGCTCCTAGCCAGGCAGGGGCGGGTCCAGGCAGGGGCGGGTCCAGGCAGGGGCGGGTCTTGTCAGCACATTGTCAATGGAGGGCGGGATTGCCTGCCTGCAGAACCGCGTAGGAGTCCCGCCTTGACCCAAAACGTTCATGTACACCCGGCATTCGTACTGTGCACCCTGCTACCAGTGAGCTTTCTTGGCTTAACGATTGTCAGGCGCGTAATTCTCGGAGAGACGTTGTGTCTAGCTGCAGTACCATGGGTTGAACCATGAAAAGCCATGTGATGATGATGATGATGTGATGTTCAAGTGCAGAAGAAATAGGGAGTGACTTGGAGCAGGCTACGTGTGGTGATTTCCTTGCATGATGCATTGACCTGCTTGCTCACTGGATGTTCCTTTCCCTATCGCCGTGCAGGGCACCCTAGCGCGTCTTGCAGATGAGATCGCTCGGCTCAAGGCGGTTGGCCCGGCACACGGGGGGGCACAGGGCGACGCAGCATCTTCAGCGGACCTCTCAGTCGTCACCAAACAGGTGCGGTTGCGTTTGCGCATGCTGTTGCGGTTAAGCGGGTCAGGTTCCCAATGCACAGGTGGACTAATAGGTGGCTGCACAGTAGCAGTAGCAGTTGCAGTTTCCATGCTGTCATACAACAGTGGTGCTTGAGATTGGCTGGTGGAGGCTGTATACCTGGGTCAGCCTGTACCTTTAGTCGCCCCGACTCATGAGCCTTGATCATCATCATAATCATCATAATCATCATCACAAGGCGAATCTGCATCGCATGGCAAATCGCGTCGCATGGCAAATCTGCACAAGAAACGATAGCAGGTAGTCTTTGGTGCTATCACCCAATGTGCGCAGGTTGAGAGCATGTCTGGTCTGGTGGGCCAGTTGGCGGGCGATGTGCGCGGCCTGCTGGGGAGGGTGGACGGTCTGGCCGGTCAGCTGGCCACTGTCACTCTGGAGCAGCGCACACTGGCCATGCGCACCGCCTCCCTGGGGGCGAGTGCGGGCGGGGCGGCGGGCGGGGCGGCTGCGGACCTGATCGCGGCCATGGAGAAGAAGTTCATGGACAGGCAGGCGCGCTTCGAGGGAGCGCTGATGCAGGTGAGGAGGGCGAGGGTGGTGGGAGCGACTGGCAGGTCATGTCGGTGGCAGTATCATCATGAGGGTGGAGCAAGAGACGTGGCAGAGGGGATTGACAAAGGGACCGTCGTTGGTTGACGGAGCGCTTTCATTTCATTTGAAAAATGACGACAAGAGGCTACCAACACAACTATCGTGCGGACAATGCTGTGATATGTTGTCGTTTCAAGGCGTTTCTAACGTTTTCTGTTGGCTGCTGTGCGCTGCAGGTGGCGCGGCAGGTGGATGTGCTCGACTCAAAGCTCAAGGACGAGCATGAGCACTCACTCAAGGCAATCGAGTTCATCGCCACTTCACAGGTGAGCGCAGAGCTGATCGATGTCTACGGCAATACTGGATTTTTGACGGTACTTGAAGATGGAAGCTGCAATAAACGCCTTGGGGACGGGATGATGCACACACAGATCAGTAGTGATGCTCAGATCGTTGCTCGGAGCAGTGTAGATGATCAGGTTCGTCCAGCCTGCAAGCCAGCGATCGGCGAGCCGTCTAATTTATGATGTGCCTGATGTTGTGCATGCGCAGGGCGGTGCGGGATCCATAGGCGGCAAGATGCCACTGCTGGTCAGCAAGGTGGTGTAAGAAACAGGAGATCAGCCGAGACGTGAAGCCGAACGAGTTGAACTGACGACAGTTGGCCTCTCTGTTGTGTTGGCCTCTAACCTTGCCGCACGTTGCTCCGAATTTTGCTTGATTGACATGACTAAACCCCATGATAATGACTCAGCACCCAGTTGACTGAAGTCGCACAATGGGTGAGCCAGCGGTTGGCGGGCAGCTGTACTTGGACTCCGATCGCTTCGCCGCCGCTCCGGCTGGTGCGTGATGACTTCGAATCCACTGACTGACATTGACAGCAACGTCTTGTCTCGCGATCACTTGAGTCTATTTGATCACTTGACCCGATCACTTGACTTGATCTGATCACTCAAACTTGACCGGATCACTGGAGTTTACCTGATCACTTCTCGACTTGACCTGACCGACTCGACCTGGCCTTCAGTTGCGGACCCGAATCAATTTCATCACTGTATGCGCCCAAGAATTCCACGGGGTCCTTACAACCCAAGGACATGATGACGAGGCAAACAATCTCCCGGTGTTGCGTGTTGAACTTGGGCTGTTGCCCCTGACGTGTGCGTGCTTCAAACTCTGCGCCACACTTCATCATTTGAATGATTCTTTGTCGTGATCTGTTGCTCAGTGCATTGATCCCAACGTCGACCCTTGTACCGCACACCTTGTATCCTGGCGTGCGATGCCGCAATGCAAGGGTGCACATGGATTTTGCTTTGCAGTCAATTGCCACGAACAGAGAGTCAGGCGGTTGAGTGTACATTAATGGCATTATATTTCTCTTCCATGTAACTCGTCGGGTTATGCTCTCGGTGACGTCCCTCTTCCAACAATAGGCAGCATCAGAACCAAGTAGACCGCGGGACGCACTAACACCAACCAGGCTGTTGCTGCTGCACGAACCGACGTTTGGTTGAGAGCCATTCATGTGCATATCGCTCATACATATATCGCTCATACATATCGCTCACACCCAGGCAATGAGAGTAACTATCATGTGAACATTGGTAAGGAACAAAACTGTTAATGGGAACAATGACACTGAACAACAACAGCGGCTGAACCTGTGTGGTGTTCATGCCGAGCCGGAACTCCTGTGCTTGTCAGGACACTGATATGTTATTGCCAGTCTCACGGCTGTTCCGTTCCGTCGAGTGATTTCGCGCCCTCCTGTGGAATCCCATCCGTTGGTGTGGCCGCAGGCCCTGAAGCGTCTTGGTAATTGCTACTTCTGCAGTAGTGGAACCTTGTCCGTCACAGATAAACATTGCACAAGTGCAGTCAACGTTGTAACAATTGAGAAGCCGGCGGTGGTACATGCTGTCATGAGCAACACATACAGGCGTAAGAAACACTCAACGCCCTACAGGCCTCTCCCCATATGTCCTTATCTGCCACGTGTGCTCATTGCCACATGTCACCATGCCCGCTCAACTGTTCAGTTCATTGTAAATGTGAACCACCCGCACCATCAGACTGCACATCGGAAGAAAGTCATTGACATCCAAGATCACAATCCGTTTCCCAGCCACGTAGTTCATGGCTAGGAACAGGAACAGGCACTACATGACACCGGCCCTGATCACAATCGTGCTGTTCTTCGAGCAAAACACATCATGATAAGAGTGGCCTCAGGATGACTTAGCAAGGCCTCAGCATGACTTAGCAAGGCCTCAGGATGACTTAGCAACTGCACTGTGCCACGTACCACATGACGAGTTGCATCACAATCCCGTGTGGAAGCGCAACTGTTTCTGAACACCAACGGCCTGAGCCCGGCAAGAAAAGGCACACTAGGTACAGCACAGCCGAAACCAAAAACGTGCAATAATTCAAGTCCCATAGTGTGTCTCCTCTCTCTTGTCTCCTCTCTCAAGGTGCATCCTAGTCTTAGCCACCCATCTAGGGTCAGACCGTTGCACAGACGTTACAGCACGTGGCTGTAGCCGTGGTAAAGGAGCCGCTCATGCCTTAACGGCCTCCTTGGCAGGTGCTGGCACGGGGATGTCTGGGTTGACCTCAGGGGTATTCTTCTCAGCAGGGGGTACCAGTTGCCAGAACTTGCCCAGCGACTCTTCCCAGTTGGCGAGCACTGCCTTGCCCTTGACACTGCCGGTCTTATCCACGTGGGCCTGCAGCCATGAAGAGCTCGTGCTCAGGAGTTGGTGTAACCGCAGTGCACAACATTTCGCAATCACAGCGTTGGCTAGCAAAACAAGATGGTCAGAGTGGCGAGGATTGTGCGTGCCCAAAATGGCACCAACTTGCCCTTTGGCTTCTCCTGCCGCAAACACCTTTGTTTTATTCTCTTTCTCGGTTTTAGGTTATTCGCTTGCTCAGGGTAAGCCCGAGTGCGCCAGGACGGTATCCATCCCAATATGATGTGAACTGAGAGAACCAAGCCCTTCCGCTCGTCATCTCTCCCACCTGGATTAGCTCCTTTAGGTGCGCCGCGCCCGCCGGTGTGACCACGCGCTGGATGGCCACGATCTCCGTGTTGACCTTGTCGCACAAGTCGCCCTCCTCGTCAAGGAAGTAGCCAAGACCACCTGGGGATGGAAGCGAGCATACACGTGGGTGAGCAGCACCTTCTAATTGAGATGCTAACAGACAGGACACCGGAGGCAGGTCAGCGAGCAGATGGAACCGAATGCAGTGTGCAAAGAACCGATGGTGCAAGAACTACACTGCGACCCTTGCCTGGTCTTGCCCTGCACTGCCCTTGCCCTGCTTGGTCCGTGAATCAGCAGTTTGTGATGCAATTAAATCCCGTCAGGCCCGCCCTGCTCTGGCAGCTGTGCCTCCTACGTGCCCAAAATCATGCAGGAATCATGTAGATTCAGCCCACTGCCTGCACCAAGCCTCTATACATCATGCAACCGACCAAGGGTCGTTCCAGACCTATTGCTCACCTGTCATGCCGGCGGCCACATTGCGTCCCACGTTGCCCAGACACACGATCGTCCCGCCCGTCATGTACTCGCAGCAGTGGTCCCCGGCTCCCTCCACCACCGCCTCCGCCAGGCTGTTTCTAACCGCAAACCGCTCGCCCGCCCGCCCGTTCACGAACAGCCGCCCGCCCGTGGCCCCATACAGGCACGTGTTGCCGACAAGAGACGCGTCGGCGCTGGCAAAGCCGGAATTGGGCGGCGGGACAATGGAGATTTCACCGCCGTTCATGCTCTTGCCCACGTAATCGTTGGCTTCACCCACTAGGTGGATATCCAGGCCCTGAAAGGAAGGGGGCATGCAGATGTCATAGGGCCAGCAGAACAGGTGTTCTACAGAAAAGGAACAGCAGCAGATGGCGAAAGACAATCACCCAATGGGCACAAAACACAGCACCATGTACCTCGCATTAGAATTCCCAATCGGGCTTAGGCCGAGTCCAATCCCGTCTAGTTTTAGGAGGCCATCCTGGGCCATGCAAGCAGACAAGCTCAGCGCAGACCCTAGCAATCGCGTCCTCTGTGACCGCCTGTCCCAGCCCTGTACCTGTATGCAGAAGCAGCCAAATGACTGTCCGCCCGAGCCCGTGAGGTTGAAGCGCAGGTTGCCCGCAAAGCCCTTGTCTCCGTGAATGCGCGCGATGGCGCCCGACACGCGCCCAAAGGCGGCCCGGTCCACGTTGACCATGTGATAGCTGCGGGTCAACGAGGTCTCGTTGCGAATGGCCTCCTGAGAGGCGGGGAACAGGCATGGGGCAAGGTGATTGCCTGACATAATCATAATCATATGCTTGCCTGACATCGACATAATCATAATCATATGCTTGCCTGACATTGACATAATCATAATCATATGCTTGCCTGACATCGACATAATCATAATCATAATCATAATCAACTGCTTGCCTGACATCGACATAATCATAATAAACTGCTTGCCTGACATTGACATAATCATAATCAACTGCGATGTCCTCTGCCCCGGGCACTGCTCATATTCAATGCTAAATAATAGGGTAAAACGGCCTGCCTTGCGCCAACAGCTGAATCTACTGATACTGATTGCAATCACTGTGCATCTGGGTCCAACTAAAGCCTGATGTACACCACAACTTCACACCACCGCGCCCGCATGCTCACGACCTCCGCTCGCCATCACACCGTGACTTACCAAGACTCCTTCGTCCTGAAGGATTTCGTCGTCGATGACATGCCCGTTGGAGTGCGCCCCCTGCACAATGCGCTCGGATGAGGAGCCCGCCTCGCCCACATACGTGGTCAGGAAGGACAGGTCAAGACCCTGGAGACAAGGACACATATATTGATGAAGTATAGTCAGTGAGTGGCGACCCAGGTTTATTTCACGCCCAGGGTTGCGGAGTGGCACATGGGGAAGTGGTTGGCAATGCCACGTACAGACCTCACGTCCTCACGTCCATGCAACCGGCAGATGAAGAGAAGTGTCAAGCCATCATGATCGCTAACCCGAGTGGCGATGGGGAGAGAACAAACTGGCGTGACTGAAATGCACTAAGAGGGTACCCACATCCCTCAGATGGGCTGGCCTCCATCCCTGGATCATGAACAAGTCATCACTCTTGCTGTCTGTTGCATGCACGATCATTTGCATGTCCCTGCCTACCTTTGTCTTAGACAGCAGCGCGTCTTGTCTCTGCTTGAGCAGGTCAGCGCGCCCAACCACCTCGTCTAGGGACCGGTATCCCATCTGGGCCAGACTGGCACGAACCTGTGTGAGGAAGACAGAAGTGAAAGGTGTGAGTTGCAGGCAGGTTTGGGCCAGATGAGGGTAAAGAATGGATGTGAGAGAGGTTGAACCGACACGACACGGCTTGTCGCTTGCTGTGGACCTTTCTGGTATTTGCAGTCGTGCAGACCAGTTGAAAAGACATGCGTGCTGGCGAAGGATTGACCCAGATTTCCAACGCTCCGATCATAGCAGGTCTTGATTTTTTCAGCAGACAGTAGCACCTGTCTATCCAACCTCATCTGCAATCCAGCCAGTGCAGCTAAGAATACTGTTCATTCCAAGCTTCCCTATCGTTCTTCCAAGAGGGGGGCTTGCATGATTCCAATGTCCAACCCACCTCCTCTGCCACGAAGTGGAAGAAGTTGACCAGGTCCTCCGGCGCTCCGGGGAACCTCGCCCTGAGCTCCTCTCTCTGCGATGCCACTCCCACTGGGCAGTTGTTGGTGTGACAGACGCGGGCCATGATGCAGCCAGTGGCAATCATGGCGACGGTGCCGAATCCGAACTCGTCGGCGCCCAGCATCGCGCTGATTAGAATGTCACGGCCTGAAGGAAGGAAAGGAAGAGGGCACCAGAGATGAAGACAAAGCAGCGAGGTTTTAAGGTGCAGGCGCAAGCATTGTGTCTGACGTTGACGACAACCCTGGTCGCTTAGATAAGGCCAGGCACGCAGGTTCTTCCTGTCTGCTTAAGCTGAGCTGTCCTCCTTGTATATGCTTGTCCTGCCCTTCTCTGTCTTTGATCACTACCTGTTGCACCGTAAGGTTGAGTCCAAAGAAAAGAGCACTCAAGACCCTAAGCCTACAGCTGTAGGCATCTATTACCTGCCCACAGAAACTTGCAAGGTGATACCACCCACCCCTGTTCCTGACCCCTCCATCCGCCCTGACCAAAGCCCAAAGCCCCATCACGCACCGTTTCTGACGCCTCCGTCGACCCTGACCACGACCCTGTCCCTCAGCTCGTTGCGGACCAGCGTCTGGTGCACCTCCGCCAGCCCCATCTCCATGGGCCCGCCGGCGTGCTTGATGCTGCTGATAGGGGACGCGCCCGTGCCTCCGTCGTGACCGGACACCTGCCCACGGGTGGCAGTCGCAAGACAGGTCAGAGAGTCGCAAGAGAGGTGTGCCGCAATTCCTGTCAGCCCTCAAACCCCGGCGTGTGTGCAATTGCAACCAACTGTGCCACTTGAAATTTGACAGGATGTGTGGCCCTGCTATGCCATCACACACCGCGGCTTTGACTCCCTTTCCGTACCCCTCTGTGTGCAACAAGCGTGCTGCGAACAGTGTGCCAGTACGACAGTGTGCTGGTACGACAGTGTGCCGGTAATTTAGTGTGCTGGTAGGATAGTGATGTAGGTGAGGAGAGCACAGCACCACCCACGACCCTTTGCTGACGTGACCAGCCCCGCGTGCAATCCACACCTTGTTCCGGGCGACCCCTCTTCCCCTACCATGATCCCTTTCCCGCACCTGAATGATGTCGGCGTTGGCCTTTGCCACACCGGACGCAACCACGCCAATGCCCGCCTCCGCCACAAGCTTGACGCTCACCTTGGCCTTGTCATTCACCTGGGGCAAGGCAAACACAGAACAATCGGAGGTGAAGGGGCTACGCACTCCTTGTCCCAAGGGTCACTGGCCTAGGCAAGGCCTGGACAACAGGATATTAAGCAATTGACTAACTCACCATTTCCACCATTGTTTTTCTTCTTCGTTTCATTTCACCATCGCCCTATTATCATGTACCCGCTAGCAGGTGCCCTGAGCCTCCATCACCATCGTTACATGGCATTCGTCATCGCATGGCCAAGTAAAGCAGTGATAGTCTGGCCAAGTCAACGCAGTTGGTTTCGATGCAGCTGTAGTGGGCTGAGAAGGACACTTGACAGTTATCAACTGCACGAGTAGCGAGTTAGCTTTACAGCTGATGTACAGCTCTGAGCTGCCGCCATGCGCGCCCTCATTATCATCATCATCATTATCACCATCATCATCACCGACTCACCTGGTGCAAGTCGAAGATAAGCTGTGCCAAATCCTCAATCGAGTAGATGTCGTGGTGCGGCGGCGGGGAGATAAGCGGGACACCGGGCTTGCTGCGCCTCAGGCCCGCGATGTAGGGCGACACCTGCCACCAAGCGAGACTTCATGTTTACACCATCTTGTGTTCCACTTGTGTGACGATACAGATATAATTACACACATTCCCTACCACTTCAATACGCACACGGTACTGATGAGGGCTGATAACATCTCCCCACCAACCCATCAAAACTGATCAAAACGCTACAAACGCCAGCTGCAGTACCGTGGGTTTGACCATGGTAAGCCATGTAATGCCTTTTCCCCCTCTGACCGAATGGCAAACAAACTTGATGGCAAACTCACGCACACACACCTTGCCGCCAGGCAGCTGGCCGCCCTCTCCCGGCTTGGCGCCCTGCGCCACCTTGATCTCAAGCTGGTCGGCGTTCACAAGGAACTCGGGGGTCACGCCGAACCGACCGGATGCGACCTGAGGGCAAGGAGCCATGAACATAGCAAAATGAAGAACTGCTTGCAAGGGATGTGCTGCGAGTTGGGCTGTTCAAGGTTAACTGGACCTGAACAGAATGCTTCCAAACTTAGAATCCCACAGTTACTCAGCATCGAACAGGTGAATCTGCCCTGTCAGGGCCCAAAGACCTGAGGGAGACACATCACACATCAGATGAACAAGATGTGCGCATGTGGCGTCCCAGTCCTCCATTAGGCAAGCTCATCACACCACGCAAATCACAGTAGCAGCCATACTCGAAATTACAACCCATGGCATGTAAAACCTCACTCCTCCTCAAGCCCAACCTCAACCTCAACCCCAAGCGCCGCATCCGCTTCCGCCCGCATCCGCTCTTAAGCATCTCTTCCCCCTTACCTGCTTGATCCTGCTTGTGGCAATGTCGCCGTTCTTCAGTCCCTTCAAGTACGGCACGCTTGGGCTCAGCCCATCCTCTCCCACATCGGACAGCTTGAGCCACCTGGACGGATCCTCGCCTCCCTCGCCACTGTTTGACTTGCCACCGATGCGGTTGATGGCGATGGCGATGGTCTCGTGGGTTTCGCGGCTGATTGCGCCGAGCGACATGCCGCCCGTGCAGAAGCGACGCATGATGTTCTCCGCGGGTTCGACCTCCTCCAAGGCGATGGGCTGCCGGTCGGATTGCATTTGGAGGCAGTCGCGGAGGGTGGTGATGGGCGCCTCACGGAAGTGAGCCTGAGAGGACAAAGGCAGCCGAAAACAAATGTGGATTTGTTGTATTTACTGATCTATTTGCTTACAATTAAGACATAGCGCTCCCCATTCCACTGTAGTTATACAAGCGCTATTCGTGGCCTTGACGAGGTGATGATTGTAGACAGGTTGCTTCTGTGGCGTTGATGCTGCACTCCAGATTGCTGCTTGCTACAGCTTGCCATGCTCAACATAACGGAAGCTGAGGCAAGCGTCCATCAGATGCTTCAAGGTGCGCAACGCAGCTTGGTGGTCTTGTGACACTGAGCAGACAGTGCACTAGTATTGCACGGGTGTTGCCCACCTGGTATGCCTCGTAGGCGTCCGGGTTCCTCTTTGACTTGTCTCCCAGTCCAATGGCCTTGTGCAGCAGCTTGGCCATGGTCTGGTTGTTGGCGTGGTACTCGCCCTTGGCCTTGCTCTGAAAGTATCAAAAACCACAGCAGAAAACAGGCATCATGAGTCAAGAGTGAACGGGGAAAGCAGAACGAGATACTCTCCGCAACCGTACCAAAAACACACATGCTGGATTATAACGCTCCAGCCCACCTACTGTGCGCATTGCTGATGTTTCAAAATCTGTCGCGGATAGATGCCGGTGATGGGGTAAAGGTATTACTGCCACACGGCTGGTGCTGTGAGAAACGAGAGTGTGCCAAAACCGTACCTGAATGAAGCCGTAGTCCTCCAGCTTGGTGAGTGCCTTGTCGGGGAAGGCCTTGGTCCAGAACGCCTCTGCCTCCCGCTGGAGGTCGGCCAGGCTCATGCCACCGATGCGCGACACGGAGCCCCTGAGAAGGTGTGCGGACAGGCAACAGACAGGGGCTCACAGCAGCAACAACGCGAACATACAAAGAAACCAAATCATAACCAAATTGGCAGGCGTTGCTCTGCACAAAGGCAGACCTGCAGATTCCTTCTCCTTTCAATCATCAACTCCCATCTCAAGCTGTACCCCCCCTCCCCTCCAAAGCTATGCCCTCCCCTTGCCTCCCAAGCTGCTGGCTTAATCTGAAAATCTGTACGGGTGGTTTGACTACATCAACTGGTATCATGATGAGTGAGCGTGGTGCGCCAACCTCTCCGCCAGAGCACTTGACACACATCCTCGCACCTGAAGCATAGGTCCACCACGTCCTTGCCCAGTCCGTAGGCCTCGAAGATCTGCGCGCCGTGGTAGCAGGACAGCAGCGAGATGCCCATCTTGGACAGGATTTTCAGGATGCCCTTCTCGAGCGACTTCTTCAGGTTCTTCTGCGCGTCCTTGACACTGATGTCGGGAACCTGAAGACAGAGACGCACAGAGATGGGTCGAATGGAGCAGAATACGCATTGGACACAGAGAGGGAACCAGGTGGGGCACACCAAAATGTATCACTGTGTGTGCGTGTTAGTCTTCAGGCTTTGACAAACGTGCAAAGGTTGTCAATTAGTTGGATTGGCTGCCTGGTGGTACCCAGCCACCACAGTTGACTGTCGACATTTTCGACAGGAGCTCCTGTTCTTATTGATATTGACTACGTCAGTGCCGCGTCTTGCCCTGCTTCAATGCCAGGGTAGCGTAGATGCTCTGTCTGCCACACCGCCAAACGTTCTGTTCCCTTGTCCTCCCCGATTCCCCTCACCTTGCCGGACTTGACGAGCGACACGGTGCGTGCCGACATGCGCCACTGCCTGCTTGTCTCGTAGCCCAGGTACGGACAGATGGCGTGCGCGCCGTAGCCAATCAGCATGGCTGCATGGTGGGTCGTGTAGCAGCTGGCAGTGTCGACCACGATGGAGGTGTCGGAGCGCAGGCCGGCGGCGATCAGGTGATGATGCACAGCGCCAACGGCGAGGAGAGCGGGGATGGGCGGGCGGGAGGCGTCCAGGGTGTCGGCCCTGCAAGGGGTGGGCATGTGGTGTGGACGCCAAGGTCAGACCAAAGCAGACATGATAACTGAGCTTGTACATGCAGTCCACCTAGTAAAGGCTTGTACATGCTAATGCCCATGCACAATCTGTACTAGCGCAGGTACCGCATGGCTCATCTCACCGCACATGTCAGCACTCTACACAGCAAGCATGCCCATGTCGCATTACTCATATGTCAGCGTATGCCTCCACTGCCATCGCATCAAATCTGTCTTGCGCCTTAAAACACCCGCACCTGTCTGTGAGCACTAGCTGCCTGCCTTGTATAGTAATCAGCCCATGCAATCTGCACTAGGACAGGACTCCCCATGCTCTTCTGTGCCGCATTCCGACCAGCACATGACACACATGATTGGCTGAAACATGCCCCTGCGTCGTCTTATCGCTGTTGAACGCGCACCTGTCCGTGAGCACGATGCACTGGCTGCCTGCCTTGACTGCCGCCTCCACTTCCTTGCACAGGGCCTTGACAGCGGCCTCTAGTGAACCATCCTTGCCACCCTCAAAGGAAAGCCTGGCGGCAAGCAGATCGCATGAGCAAACCAAAGTCAGGACTGCGGATCAGTACCAGGCACTTGCGTGTGACTGTACAGTGTACTATGTGTATGTGTATGTGTATGAGTAGTCTCAAGTCACAGTATGTGAGACAGGCACAGCACACACACAGGTTGCAGCATAAGGAGTGCAGTGAGGTGCTCAGCACTTTCTAAGCACATGATTGTGGCTAGGGAAGAATCTGTTAATTAGGAGAACAACGCATGGAACATTCTGATGCGATCACTGAATACTTCGTGCATGCCAGTCTGTGGCAAAGGGTCCATGTGAGTGCAAAACTCGGCTATGCATGCCACTGCCACATCATCACAACGCACATGCTAACACGGATGCTTTGAATGAACCCAGTCCTTACGCACTTGAATGTCTTAGAGCCCAGCAGCTTGTCGTTGGCAATGCCCTTGAGCTCGCTCTCCAACAGGATGGGGCTTTTCAGGAGCACCTGGACAGGAGAAGAGCAGCCAGAAACCACATGAGCGGACACGCCCAGTGCTCAAGACAGGCTTTCACACAGCTGACATCGGAGGCTCTCTGGGAAAACGAGCTGACATCCAAGACCGTCAGGAAATATGAACTGACGACAGGCAGCATGTCAGAGGACAAAAGGAACTGTGTAATGGAAGAAGCTCCAGAGGAGCACATGCCAAGGCTTGCGCCTCAGCTGACCGGAGTCCACTGGTTGGGTGCACACGCATGCCACATCCCTCCCCCCACACCTACAGCCAGCCAGATGCCAATGTTCTCTCCTCGCACCTGTCTATACGCGTCGCCCCCTGGCACCAGCAGGTTTCCACGCCCGCCCAGCCGCATCTCCATGCTCATGACAAGGCCCTCGCGCAGGGGGTCAATGGGGGGGTTGGTCACCTGGGGGTGGAAAGGAGGAGGGTGATGCTTCGTGGTGTGCTGGTTGTCGGAGTGCACATCGGTCTACGCCGCGCATGCCCATCAATATCATACTTCTGGACTCGTACAATCTAAGTACAATCTAAGTACAATCTAAGTACAGTACAATGTGACATGAGTATCGCTTTGCCACATGAGCAGCATGGCTTTGCCATGTGAGCAGCTGGCTTTGCCATGTGAGCAGTGTGCTTTGCCATGCGAGCAGTGTGCTTTGCCATGTGTGCGTTGAACACCCTACTCACAGGCATGGTAACCCTACTCACAGGCATGGTAACCCTACTCACAGGCATGGTAACCCTGCATGGTAACCCTACTCAAAGGCATGCACGGAAGCACAGCGCAAAATCCTTAACCAAGATCAAGGCAATTACACACATTTTCGGTCTAGGCTTGCTTCTCACCTGAGCGAACCGCTGCTTGAAGTAGTTGTACAGCGGGTGGGGCTTGTCCGACAGCACTGCCAGGGGGATGTCGTCGCCCATGCAGTACGTGGGCTCAACACCACTCTGCAAACATGAACCACATGCATGCATGATGTATGGGCTCAACACCACTCTGCAAACATGAACCACACGCATGCATGATGTATGCATACTTACAAGGCTAGTCAGCAGGGGGTAGGATGTCGGTCACACAAAAAGGGAAGCCAGATGGCAAGTAGCCAGTACTATGCCAGTAGTATTGGTGATGACTGCTCGCCTCCACCACCACCTGCTAAAGGTAATGATTATGATGTCCAACACTACCATTCCTGTATACCCTTCCCACCAATCATCAAGCCCCATGTGCCCTCCTCATCCCGTGCCATCGCCTCCCTCAACCGCCAACTGCTGTGGTTTCCAAGCCATCCCACTTTTAGATTCTGACCTAGGCGCATTTGCCTTCCTCATGCTTTGCCCGTTTCTTTTCCTCTCTTCTCCTCGCACCTGTGCCATTGCCTCCACCACCATCTGCGCGTCCTCCGCGCCCATCCCGCTGGCCGCTTGCATCTTGAGCAGCGTGGCGGAGTCGAGCGTGGGCTCCTTGAGGAACGTGCTCTCTGCCAGGTCGGACAGGGAGCGCAGGGAGGCCTGCAGCCACTGCTTGTAGGGGTGGCGGGTGGCAATGGCGCGGCTCACCACGGCGTTCTCCTGGAAGGTCGCGGTCTGGAAAAAACGACACAGCACGCAGCGCGTGTGAACTCCATGCATACACAGGTATGTTGGGGTGAGAACGCATCTATTCAAGTGCTAGTAGCAGTGTGGATGTGCACAGGTGAGACGTCTAACATGAAACTGTATGGCCTGGGCGCTGCTGTACAATTCGCACACATTACCGAATGGTCAGCCTGCCACTCCGCCTAGTTGCCAATCACATGCAAATCATGCACCCAAGTGAGTGCATGACCTGCGCGCCCCATGCACACACGTGCTTCAAGCCCCGCGCAAACCATGGGCCTGTGCGCCCCATGGATACATGGACAACTGCCAACTACCAGAACTGCCAACTGCCATGACAGCGTGACTTGCACACGTTAGCATTAGCTAAGACAAAACACCTAAGCTCAGGAACCCTGAGGCGACACAACGACCTTGCCGCACCTCCAGATCCGCCACGATCATCTGCCCCGGCCCCAGGCGCCCCTTGGCCACCACATTCTCGGGCTCCACCATGACGTTGTTCAGGACGCCGACCTCAGAGGCCACGTAAATCATGTCGTCCTTGGTGCGCCAGAAACGGGCGGGACGAAGGCCGTTGCGGTCAAGGCGGGCACCAACCTGTACAGGCACAGGAAGAGCAGGGAACACTCAACAAGGAGTATGGGACATGCGCATCCAGAACTCTTCGAGTATGTGGCAACCAAGGCCGAAATGGTGCACCCTGCGTCAGCGTGAGTCGAGCACATGCTTTGCTTTGCATATGGTAAGCAACAAACTCTGGGCTTGCATGGTGATGACTGGGATGGTAATGTTGTCAACGTTTGTCTGTGATTTCTTCATGTAGCACCTTTGCATTCAGTTTCTGTTCAGTTTCCTGGGCTTGTGAGGCGGCCTGCCATCTTCCTAGACCCATTGAGATCTACGTTCGGTACAAGCACACCTGTCAACCTCTACCCTGTGCCAATGCCACGGGCCCTTGCCCACCTTCTTTCCGTCGCTGAACACCAGCAGTGCGGGCCCATCCCAGCCCTCCTGCAGGCCCTCGTAGTACTCGTAAAAGTCAACGACCTGAAAGTACGTGGAGCGCACGTGAAGGAAATGCATGTGAGGCACTGCAACCATGTGGCATTCGGTATGCAAACTCATGCAAAGAAGGGTACAACGCCAGCATATCCTCTGTCTTGCGCTGGTTCTCACTCTGTTGTGAGTTTTGTCGTGACCATGCATGGTTTGGTTACTCATCGTCCTCGCCCGAAATGCCCTTTTGCGCAATTGCCTGTTCATGCCTTGTCCTCGGCGCATCTGACCATGCCTGCCTGTTCCTGTCCTGCATGCCCACATGGCGCGCATCTCCATGCCACCGCCACCCCCCGCGTGCATGCAACCACTCTCTGCCATTTGCTTCCTGCCACCCTGCCATCCCTGCCCCTTGCCGTCCCTTGCTCCTTACCGTCAGCTAACCCCTGGCCCTCTGCCCCTCTGTTGCCCCTTGCGGGAAAAAATACCACCCCTGCCACCTTGTACCTCCAGGCACCACACCCTGGCCCGCAGCTGCCATTGTGCCACCACCTTGCTCCCTGCCTCCTGCCCCTCCTTGCCTATGCTGCTCATGCCAGACCCCCCTTCCATGCAGACAGGCATCTCCATGCCTTCATGCCCCCTTCCATGCAGATCCATGGCCAGTCCTCACCTCTGGGTACGTCTTCATGAGCTCGGGGTGGTTCCTGTACGCCTCTGGCACCAGTAGCATGAGCGCCTCCCCGGGCTCCTTGCCCGTGCGCACGAGCAGCTCAGCTACATTGTCCAGGTTGGCCGAGTCGGAGGCCGCCTGGTCGCAGAGGGGCAGAAGGGCCTCCTCGCGGCCAGCCCAGATGGGGTGCGTCAGCTCGTGCTCGCGGGATGCTACCCAGTTCAGGTTGCCCTGGAGAGTGTTGATCTCGCCTGGGGAGGTGTGAACGTAGCACAGGAGTGACGG
Organism: Chloromonas sp. AAM2; assembly: GCA_004335635.1. Taxonomy (NCBI): domain Eukaryota; kingdom Viridiplantae; phylum Chlorophyta; class Chlorophyceae; order Chlamydomonadales; family Chlamydomonadaceae; genus Chloromonas; species Chloromonas sp. AAM2. Next base: position 52,178 of record QAXH01005108.1, read on the forward strand.
GCGAGTGTGAGGGGCGGGAGACAGCAGTGGATATGCATCCTCTTACATGATATGGATATGCTTAGATGCGTAGATACGACGGGTCAAGCAGGGAAAGTACAACATGACCACCGGAGCCATGCTTTATGACCATGCAGTCACTTTTGCGTTGCGAAAAGCTCGAGCCGTACCACCGCCCTCCATCGCACATCATCCCACGTGCGGGGCCAGCCTTCCCCATGCCATGCAGGTTTGCTCAGCTTTGTGGCCTGAACATAGACGACCATATGCAGCAGAGGCAGCCCATGCCCACATTCACCCACCGTTGTGTCCCAGCACACGCATGGGCTGCGCCAGCGGCCACTTGGGTGTGGTGTTGGTGGAGAAGCGGCGATGGTAGATGGCGAAGGCGGTCTCAAAGGCGGGGTCCTGGAAGTCCAGGAAGAACTGACCCACAACCACGGCACGCAACATACCCTGCAGGAACGGCATGCAACACCATGCGTGAGCGGCGAGCATGATAAGCAATCCATGCAGCATACCCTGCAGGAACAGCACAGACTGCAACTGTGAAGTTGAACACGGCCCCCATGCCCTGGTCATGTGCCCAGAATGTGTTGCAGTACAAGCGCAATGATGTGAGCCCCATTTGAGCTGCCGTTCTCAACCATCTGAAGGGTTGACATGGCCCCATTGAAGACCACAGCAAAGAATAAATCCGTCTAATGTGCCCCTAATCTCCACAAAGCGCTAGTCTCAGCCGCGCCTTGGGCATTGAGCTGTTTACACACCCAGCCCTCAGCAACCTGTGTTCTGCTCGATACTTGGCCATGCACTACTGCACCCATGCTGCATACCAGATGTGAGCCGGAGCCTTGCATGACCGCAGCCCGGCTGCATGCACCGGCTGCATAACCAGCCCTGAACAACCCTTTGCTCAACAGATGGTTGGTATCCCTCGTGAACCCTTGTAACCACAGCGTGAGCTCATACAGAAGTTTGTGAGATTATACAATCCTAGAAAGGTTTGTATGCATGGCTGTATGTCGTGGCTGCATGCATCAGCTGCTTGCCCTGACTGCATGCATCAACTGCATGCAGTGGCTGCATACACACCTTGTAAATGATGGTGCGGGTGGAAAGCGAGCAAGTGTAGAAGTCAAAGACCTTATCCTGAGGCAGACGGGTCCTCTTTTCCTTCTCCACCAGCTTGCGCACGATGAACAGCTCACGCTCCAATTCGTCACCCACCATACCCTGCTTTCCCTCAACAATGATCTGCCAGATGCGGGGCTGGGTGGCCTTGGCAAAACGGCCAACGACTTCGTGCTTGACTGGCACCGAACGCCATGCAAGCAGCTTGAGGCCTTCGCGTGCCACAACCTCCTCGTAGATCTTCTTACATTCTGCCTCAATCTTGTCATCGTTGGGCATGAAAATCATGCCAACACTGCAGGGCAAGACACCATGAGCATGGCTTGTTGGCATGCCAAGATGCTCATGAGCATGTGAGTAGAGCTGCAAGGTGGTCAACGTCTACTTCCTTACCCTTACCAAACCTAACTTAACCCTGACAGTGAAAAGCTGTTTGTGGCGCTGCATGGGAGATGCTTACCCTGCTGTGGCCTCATTGAGCTGTGGCACATCCTTCTTCAGCAGCTTCCAGGGAATCTGTGTCATGAGGCCTGAGCCATCGCCTGAATCGTTGTCAGCTGAGCATGCGCCACGATGCTCCATACATCCCAGGGCTTGCAAAGCCTTCGCACAAGCACAGGCACATAGACGCGCGCGTGATGTGTCCATCGTCTGTTTTGAATAGTCGTAGGAGTCTTATAAGGTTAGGGCTGCTGTACTGCTGACTTACCTGCTGCACGACGGTGTGGCTTTTGAGGTTCTTCAGGCTGGCGATGAAGCCCACCTGCGAACAGCGCAACGCATCCATTAGCCCCATGCCACTCACTGCGCTGTGAGAGCGAAAGTCTGCGCTTAGATGCGCGCAAATGCAAGTCCAGGGCTTACCCCGCATGCATCCCTTTCCTGCAGGATGACCTCCAGGTCGGCGACGCGGTTCACATCGGACCTTGGCGCCTCTGCGACCTCCACGGGCACATCAGTGGCTGCCGCTGAGGCTACGACGCTGAGGGATCGCTGCGGTCTCTGACGTAGCAGCACGTGAGGGTGTGTTTGCGGCACGGAGGCGCTAGAGGCCACCGCAGGGCCTTGAACATTAACATCCTGCAGTAAGCATAACATTTTCATGCATGATGGATGCCAAGAACGCAAGATCGCCAAAAAGTTGCCAGTCTGGCCAGTCTGGGGCCCTGGATGCGTGGCGCCTTGACATGGCCCAGGACTGTTTGTGCTGGCCGCGCATGCGTATTCACCTTTGCTACACGATTGCGAGAGCGCCTAGGGATGGGTGCTGGCGTAGGAGCGCTGGTGCGCCTCTGAACTGAACCGATGTCTGGGGCTGCGGACAGGCCTCCCCGGCCCAAAGCGCGAGCGTCCATGCTGGCGCAATCAGGCAATTGGCACAGTCAAGTGTTAGAGAGACAAGCGAAAGCTGACTCGTAGCCGCAAAAGCAAAGCAAAAAAGTCAAAAACGGGAAGCCGTTCTACCACTGTCTACCACTGGTGAGGGTGTGGCAACGTCGCTGTGGACATGCCTTTGCACACTGCGCCTGTGGAAGCAGACCCTACCTACCTGAGGGATGGAGGACTGACGAGGCCGTCGTAGGCTCGTAACGCCAACCGCTCTTTGATTGACTCTCTCTTTGTGACACGTCAGCCTCTCCCTATTGCCCCCTTACTACCAGCTCAATGCAACGTTCCTTTGAGTGCCAACTCAGTGCTCTCATGCCTTGGCAGCCTTGGCAGGACTGACTACTTAACGTTTGCTTCACCTCTGCATGGTGCTGCCAGTGTCCTCCGCCATGGTCTGCATGTCGACTGGAAGCCATGTCACCACCCCCTCGTGACGTGCCTGACCATGCCTGCCTGTGCCGGTCCTCCATGCTCACATGCCACTCCCAGCATGCAGCTGCATGCCCAGTCCTAATGCCTGGTTCTTTTACGTGTTTATTTTCCATGAATCATTCTGTATAAATGTGAAAAATCTTGCGCAAAATAGGCTGGGGTAACCCCTTGAAATTCACATTTATACAGAACGATTCATGGAAAATAAACATGTAAAAGAACCAGGCAGTGATGCCTGGTAATGGGAAATAAGGCCCAGAATCTGACATTATCCCGTCAGTCAAGCAGTCTGTTAAACGCAAAATGCGTACTGTAAGTGGTCAAACTGGTCCTGCAGGTGTCAGCAGGTGACTCTGGCGCCGACCTTGCCATGTATGGTACCGCACGTCTGGTAGTTGGATGGGACACCACCAGGAGCTGGATTCCCCTGTGAAAGCAGTGTCATGCTTTGTAGCCGCTGTTGCCTTGTAGGCGCTCTGGGACACCCACACGCTGAAGAAGACAAGTACTTTAGCAAGCCCGAGACCAGCTTCTGTACAGCTTCTCATCCTATTGTTCTTTTCCACCACTTTTGAGTCTCAAGGCAGAATGCCGGTTACAATGCTGATTAGAGTTCTAGGACATGGACATTGAACTGTTAGCCCAGAGTGTGTTGTGCAATAGCCCTTGCAATAGGCATTTCCGTTAATCAGTACATATCGCACCATGAACTATGAAGATTCTGGCGTGTGCCAAGAATCATTACTAAAGCTAAGTAAAACTGATTTCTGTTTCTGAGCCTCGACCACCTGGCCGCAGCCGTCTGGCTTGCACCAATCTGGCTGCTGGCTTCGTTGCATGCTGCACGTAGCACTGCTCTAGTGTTTATCACTTGTACTGTAAAGTTGTCAGCACACGTATACCGGGCTTCTCACAGCCGAGCCTCCGGCAGCCTCAGTTGCCAGCCCCCGGTCTGTCCAATAGCTCGGTTCTGCCGACACCAGCAAGCCGACTCCCGCCTAGCCTTGAGCCAGGTGTGTATAGATTTAGTCGATACCGTCTGCTTTCCTGCCCTTAGTCACTCGATGTATGTCCAACAACCAAATTGCCACGCTCGCTAATGTAGGCGATTATGCCTGTGTTATCAGTACAAAGGCTAGACGAGCAGCATTAAGTCACGACATCACTTTGAAGTAGTACGGCTTACGTTTCCAGGAACTTGTTACACGTGTTCTATTGTCTTGCAGCCATCATCATACTCATCATTATACAGTGGCATGCCGTATTTCCGATCTTCCCAGTATCCTGTCAAGGTTCACAAACGTCAACCAGTAAGTGGGTGATGGAATGGAATCTGGTCGGATCAAAAGGGACTGTCATCATACTTGGCAAATTGCACCACACCAGGTGGCAGGCAGCTACTAAGGTACAGAAAAAACCCTTCAATTGGGCGTCTGCGAATTGTGTGCCTGAGTATTCAAGTGCAAGGCCAGCCCAGAAATAGTTAATATAAAAAGAGAGTGTAAAAGGCGGTAGCACTACAGGGAGCTTTACTGAGCAACCAGCCGCGGCTCTGAAACAACAATGAATCAACACAGCGTTTATGCACACATGCAGAACGAAAGAGAATGAAAGAGGCGGCATGTCATGAAACGTAGATGGATCAAATGATACACTTTCCAAACCCTAACACTTTCAAAAAAAACCACCAACCAAGCCTAAAGGCGTTAGAACCTCTAAACATTTTTGATCTGCTCGTCACACCCCTCTGACCACGCCTGAACATTTAATAATGCCATCAACATGTCAGGTAGACCTCAGTAGGCCGGACCAAGTCAGGTTGGCTATCTTCTGAGTCAAAGTGGTTATTGACGTGAAGGTGCCCATGCCCGTCATGGGCTGGCAATGGTGCTGATGCAGACAGGCGATGATTCGCAGCATCAACACGGTCCATCATATCCTTAACCCAGCATAAACAGCATTAACCAGGTGGCAGCACCGGCAGCAAAACAGGCGCATTTGTTTGGCCCTTGCTGGTTTAGTCAACCTTGGAAAACCCTGGTAGAAACCCACAAAGATCAATCAGTTTGGTACAGAGATTCAACAGCTGGAAGGTCGCAATTGCACCACCCCAGAGAATGTTGTACAGTGAATGGCACCTCTATTGCCTCTCCTTCCTGCTGTATGCAGAGACACTTCCATTGCCGTGCACAATATACTGAGTCAGTTCTCGTGAGGCTCTCAGCTAAGCATGACCCTTCCCTATGGCTGATTATGCAGATGCAATAAAGGGGCGCCTCACACGCCTTCACTGTCTAGACACATGCCGAAGCGGTTCCACCCACAACCCCATTTTCAAGCCTTTCCTAACCTTTCACCTCCATGCTAGAGCACAGCATTTCAGCACGCATTCACACCATCAGCAGGAAAGTCAAGGATAGGTGCGGCCACCTGAGCATGGCCCAGGTGCATTGGCAAAATCTTTCTGTCCAAAACGAAGAGAAAGTCAGAAAACTGAGGAAAGGCAGAGAGAGTTGATGGTTTGCGGAAAGAAGTCATGTTGTTGGGATGACTGAGAGGAAGCCAACAAAAGCGATGGTAGCGAATGGAGAACCGGTAACCATGATAGCAAGGGCTGATACATCCAGTTGCGTTGGAGCGCTCAAAGAAAGAACGCCCTTCACGCCATATCAACACAATACAGAGCAGCCATGAGCAACTGTCTCTTCAATTGAATGCGTGCCATGCAAGTCGAGCAAGCAGTGCATCCAAGAAACCAGAAGAACGCCGGGTGCAAAGCAGACCAAGGGGCCTTGTTCCTGGGTTAGAGGGTGAGGAAGGCACTGCGAAGGAACGGCAGGTTGCTGATCCCGATCAAGTCACTGCAGAAGTGCAGCCAAGCTGAAGCTTGCTGCTTGCCAACAGCATCCGCTCAAGGGCGACAATGAACGATGGCATGTGCATACACTCCGACAGCTGTGCAAGCCTTGCTTGAATGTCTCAAACGATCACGCTGGCACTACAACAGAGATGCCACAACACAACACAATACCCACAATCCCGAGAGTTTGACTTGCGGCCCACACCATATTGAACCAACTACACGAGAGGAACACAAGCACCACATGCCAGCCCCCTGCAGGCAATCTCAAGCATGCGTGTTCCCACCTTCAACGCTGCCTGTTCTGTGACAGAATTGCCAGCCCGACTGGTGCTCAGCGGTTTGAATCGAGAGTGTCCAACGCACACAGAGCCAAGACCAAACTAGGTCGGATGTGTAATTCAAAGGTTCCACTGTCGCCACCTCTGTCGATGTTCCATATCACAACATTATGGAACATATTATTCTGTTGTGTAGGGTGATGGTGCCAATTTATTTCCAACCATCAATGCCATGTCATTGGGCAACTACTTGCCCTGAACCGTCAACCCGCACACATGGAGCTCAACAGGGCGCAGATTTGTTGCCTGCCCTTAGTAACAGCCACGAAATCGAGACCACATATCCTGACATCGGATGACGGTGCTATGCAATACGTGTACATGCTTTGATAAGGGTGAGCAGACATGAGGAGCTGAATAAGCGCTGAACAAGTTTGAATGATCGGACGACCAGCTTTGTGCACCTTATTAAGACTAAAACCACAGTCGCAAACTAGAAATTGTGAAGGTTTGATGCCGGCGCAATTGAAACCACACTTGACTTGCATTGCCCTTGGAGAACTCAAGGACAAGAAGACTGCAACCAATGGTTGACCTGCAACAGCTTTGGCATGCTATGAATCGCAACACTGACAACTAACACAACAACTTTATCACGGCCTATCTTGCCCGGATTGGGTGTATGAAGGTGGCTAACACACATGTTTAGCCTGCCAAGGGTTTCCAGCACTCAAACATCACCTCACTACTGTGTGAGGACAGGTGGCCTGCACACTGCCTGGCTGCTTGGACTCTCTGGTGGCCAGTATGATGTAACTGAACAGTCTTGGCCCACACTGTGGCGTTGCTACTGGGACAGCTGGTTGGACTTCCACCACTCCAAGAGAGATGTGCCGTCTAGTGTGGTGAAATATCTGAGGGAGAACGTCTGCTTGCATTTGGAGCAATACTTCCTTGGCTGCCCTACTGGCTTGCCACTGCCATCGGTGTTCAGGGTGATGGTGGAGTCGCCCTGCTCGCCGCAAGCTGTCCGGCCATCTTTGCTGCGCACTCTGGGTGGCCAGTGTGATGTTAGCAAGTTGGTGGAATCCACGTCCATACGCATGCATTGGCTATGCACCGCGAGGCGTGCAATGGACTGCTAGAGCAGCGATGCAGGCGATATATAGGAAAGCCTATAGGAGTCACGCTTTATTGACGCACAACGCCTATTGCAACTCATGGTCGGATTGCGGTTGCTGGTGTCTAGCATACAACGTCCTCGCTCAGCGCGGCGCGTTCATACACTTGCAAAATCTGGGCTGCACCCGCCGAAGCGGCAGCTGCGGCGGCAGCGGTAGGTGTGTATGGCTCCTCGGGAATGAATGCGCCGATATCCATGCTGGCATGCAGGTCCAGCAGAGAGGCTGTCGATCCCTGTCGATCCCATTCAGCGATGCCAGCGTTTGCAGCGGCCCATGCGCTGTGCTTGTTGTCTGAAGCCGATGAGCCGGCGTAGACTGGCGTAGCCGGAGCTGCCGCACCTGGGCTAGGCAGAGACAGGCTGCCCTGCTGCTGAAAGGTGAAGGGCGAAGGATGCAGAGCCTGATCATTGGCCCCTGCATCGTCGGCAGGTGCAGTAGTGTAGCCGTTCTTGCAGTCCAAGCTTGCGAGCAAGGCGTAGGCTGTGGCCATGCTGTTGCTACGGCGCTTGCATGTGTCCTCCTGCAGAAAGCTGGAGTCAGGAGAGCTCCGCTTTGCACTGGGTGAGCCGCCACAGACGGGTGGAGAAGCCATGTGTTCATCGTGGGGCAACATCTTGATGCTCATTGTGCGCAGCATGCTGCTCAGCCGGCTGCTGTTGTCAGAGCGGCCACCGGCAGGCACAGCCACGGTTGCAGTGACAGGCAAAGGCATGTCGTCTGGTGTGACTGCTGACTGCTGCTCGCTTGCTGTGAGGCCGTGACCACTGCCCCAATACACAGAGCCCACAGATGTATTGGCCCCAGCAGTGAGAGCATGGTTGAGCATGTCTGGCATCTGGGATGCAGATTTCAGGGATGACATGCGGCGAGCCAGGCACGCTTGCTCTGCTTCTGCTAGCTGCTGTGCCAGTAGACTTGCACCGTCAACTCGCCCCACACCGAGCTCTGGTAGAGGCAGCTGCTCTTCGGGGTCAGTAACGGCGCCTGACAGGAGGCTGGCAGCTGCGCTGCGGTGTGTAAGCAGAGGAGGCAGCATGAGCTGGGGGCACGAGTTGTTGGCGGAGGCGCTCTTGGGGATGGTAGAGGTTCGGATGGGCTGCAAGGAGGAAAGGATTACCGAATCATGCTCAATAATGGCATCGTACGATTGCCTGGTGGTGGGCGAGCATGAATGTGAACAAGCTGCGTTGTTGGATGGCAGGCCAAGAGCCATTCGCACGGCTGCGGAGCGCTGAGCGCCAGGTGCACTGAAGCCTTGGGAGGATGGCCTTGTCGCGCCTGGTGCTGTTGCTAGGAGATGAGCTGCTTGGCCCTGGTATGCCGCTGCGATGAAGCCTGGATGGCGCGGCGGGTGCGACGCGCCGGGATAAGCCTGGTGCGGATGCGGAGGCTTTGCTGGCCATGTTGACCCTGGGTTGACCATGGCATTGCGGAAACCCTGAACTGAGTAAGGGATGTGAACGCCTACAGGCTGTTGTGCATGAGGCCCTTGGTGCACGGGCCCTGCTTGCCATGGCACCTTCGCCTGCAAGGAGAGCGATGCAGATACGACTGTGATGCATCCCGTGGAAAACTTGAACCCAAGTGAACGGTAAGAAGGTTAGGCGGAAGAAGAGCAGCAGGCGATTGAGCTTTCGCAGGCTTGAACGCCACAAAGGCATAGTGACCGTCAGGGATATGAACAAGCACATCAAAGTTGAGCTGCTGATTTGATGGAAGACGGAGGGGCTTACCTCGCTACTGTGCGTTCCCTGCTCGTCAGAAACGGGAAGCATGGTAGAACTCAACGAAGCCGGAGATGATCAAGCACTGGCAGCCTGCAAGAAGTCGGCACCAAAGAATTTCACGTTCAGAGATTTGCTTGATACGGGACAGATGAGATAATGGCGCTTGAGTTTGCAAGATGACAATAACGCTGTCTGGCGCACGTATTTGAGGGATAGCCATCACGCAAAATGCCGCTGACTACGGGCTGCATCATCAACATTCGATTCGGACTTCCGGAGACTGAACCATCCCCACAAGTTGCGAATGCCAACCACAAACTTCTGAGGTGTCGTGGGAATTATTTTCTTGCTCAGCTTGTCTGGAACCAGCCACATTGCGCCCCCAAAAAACATCCGCAGGGAACCAGACAAGCCTGTGATGCTTCAAGCGCACCTGGAATAGTCTTGGATAAATATTCAGTGCGCCACCCAAGACGTTGAATGAAGGCAGAGCTCACGGGAGATTTGCTGTTTTGGTCATGCGAGGTATTGCCGGTGTTGGCGCAGTCTGTGTTATAGGACGAAGCGATGAGCTGCCACCTATCAGAGTGTTTGTTGATGCTTGCGTTGAGCGAACACATCAGCGTCAAGGCCGGTGAAGCGTGGAAAAACGGAAACGTACAGGAGAAGTTTGATCACCACCGCAGAACCCAGCATATTGCAGGTGCCAACGTACACAAGCCAAATCATCTTTGTAGAGGCTTTGCGCGTCTCACCGCGACATCTCATCAATTTGCCCGTACATATCGAGCAGTTTTGTCGGGGTGCCAAGCTCAACTTTCAACATCGCATGCCATTCACGCTCGCCGGGGGCATTAGTGAAGTGCCCCGACCTAATCATCCGACCACTTTCCTCAGCTATCGCTCTAAGCCAATGGTCAGGTGCTTGCACCCATGAGCCCATGCACCCATGCATCCAGCACGCGTGAGCCCATGCATGCATGCATGCACCTATGAGTCCATGCACCCACCAGTTTGCAGTTAGCAAGGTCCAGCGTCATAACCTGACACCGTCCCACGGTACGCGCAAAGGTATTCACGCCTGCAACAAGTTTGGCGGGGACAAGACACAATGTCTTTCTGGTACTGGTATCAAACGCACTTCACATTGGCCCACTACTTTGGCTGCATGATTGTCCAAGCACATCGCCCCGTGTAAGAACTGCCAAGTCAAGGAGGGAGTGCACACCAGGTATACGTAGTAAAAAGGGCCTTCGAGTCACCAACTGAGTGGATGTTGCTTGCAGTGAAGTGCACGGTTATGTGTCGAGTCGCACTGCCTAAACGAGTGATGAGATGAGTGATGTGACTTACTGCTGTGATGAGAGTTACTGCTGCCACAGTCAGACCTTGCTGTTGAGAATCCATGCAACATCATGGATGCACAGACGCCAAGACAGCGCAGACAGGAACCAAGAGGCATCGTCTCCTTCATCCCTTGGACGACTTATTAGCCTACCTCTCCCTTCATGCAAGCAAGAGGACCAACCAGGTGTCAGAGCCTGTCACAAGTCCTCACAGACAAAAAAAGAACAGTACAGGTCCTAAGGCAGAATCGCACCTACACAGTCATCACCCCGGAAAAGAGCACTCAAGGCAAACTGAGGTGCCAACACTTGCACACAAAGGCTTCTTGTAGCGGCCACAGGCACACGCAGGACACGAATTTTCCTCAGACAGCCTACCCTGTTGGCACAAACAAATTTTGCACGCATGCGGGCGGCCAGGCCGGGTTGGGCAGGTCCATGCAGACAAGTCACAGAATGGAACTTCAACCTCTACCTCTTTGCTTGCAGGCTGAGCGCGTGATACAGGCCGAGCCAAAACAGCCACGTGCTGAGCCCCAGAAGCCGACTTCGCCAACATCAACTGCGAGGAATTTGCGCTGACGGAGGAAGACATACAAACGTACAAGCAGCGTTTTGTTGGGTATCCCATAGCACCCTCCTTGGTTTCAGTGTTGTGTTGAAAAGCCCCACCCCAACTACTCGTAGGCAGCATGGAGGAATTGATGACATTACTTGAGAAGGCTGTGTAATCCTGAGACCTCAGAGTAAAACACGTCGAGGGTTGACAGGTTGAGGGAAGGACCGCGATGGCGACCCAATCTATGGACGTGCCTGGTATGGTCGAAGATCAGCCACCCAATCTATGGACGTGCCTGGTTTGGAGAAGTGGCCTGTCTCACACAGCACGGGAAATGCCTGAAAGGCACATAAAAGTTGCCACGCACAGGCACCAGCAGACTACTACCATTACCCTGGGGCCACAGACCAACACACAGAGATGTGGCGAGGTTGGTCGTCATGCCAACCAGGAGACACTTGGCAAGGCAGGAACAGAAGTGTATACACGGGCAGGGAGCCATGTCCGTATGTAACACGGAGGATTATGCGTTGGACCTCCTGTAAAAACGTTTGACAGTTCTGGGACAGTTTTTGCGTCTGGTGATCACGTCTGTGTAGTTTTGTGCGTTGATACTCACAGGTACAATAGCAAGTCAACGCATACTCTCGCAACATACAACTGAAACTGAGTTTGCAACTAACTGTACTTGGCGTCACCGCCCGTATACAACCTCAAGCGCGATGTCCTCTTACAATTTGCGCCATCAAGACAAAAACACAGTCCTCTCATGCTCATGCATGATCATTCACAAGTCCGGCAATTCAGTCACGTCTCCCTATGCCTCTACTCTTACATTACAAAAAAACACCCTAAATTCCTGCACTTGGGCACCGCTTAGGTTTTTTCTTTGGAATTTTGGGTGACTCACAAAATGACATTAAAGGTTCCCATACACACAACAACACGCAGCTGCATAACAAAAAAAAGATGTTTGCCAGTTCTGGGACAATTCTGGGACTCCCAGTTCTGGAGCAGTTGGTGTGCGACTCCTCGT
>QAXH01005109.1:0-15889 GCA_004335635.1 Chloromonas sp. AAM2
TGTCGCAGCCAGCGCAGAACGCGACAGGCAAGTGACCTCCTGACATCGGGTCCAAACTAGTGCGTTCCACAATTGTGCGTGAGTCATCGCAGAAACTACTGTTCGTACAGTACAAATGCCTCGTTGCATCAATGGCAAGGCTGACAAGTCATGACCAGACACTCAGTGTTCACACAGAACACCAATAACTGCAAAAGGAATGATTGACCAAAGAAGTGATTGCAGATGCAGCGACAGCAGTGTGTCCAGCAGCAACTGATGGCACAGAACTGAAATGCCGCAAGGTGGCTCTGTAAGCACGCACCATGGTCATTCATTGTAATCCAAACTACACATGTTAAGGCGTTGAGACCCGGGCCGCATGTGCAAGCCAATACTAACGCAAAATCGGCACAAGTGCTGTCCAACCGCAACAGGCAAAAAGTCTCCTGCTCGTCACGTTACACAAGAGCGTGGGCGTTGTGCTCATGTTGCATGGACAGAGGACTGGCCCATGACATGGTTTGCACATGCGTCAGCAGTTGCTGTACAACTCTCTTCTGTCGAATTCAGGCAAGACTGGGGCGGTAGCCTAATGCCAGCAGGTCCAGGACAACACCATTAGTCCAGCCAAATCCAACCTGCACAAAGAGCAGTGTAGGACAACACGTCTTACACCACTAGGCACACAAGCGGGCAATCTTCTGAATGGCTATCACTCAATGATTGGATCGGCAACCTCATCAAGCACCCATAGATTGCTGAGTTCTCGAGTGCCATGGCACCTGGCAGTGTGCCGCTTGCGTATAGCTGTTACATACAGCACTAGTATCTGGACAGTGTATCTGATGGCGGTTCAAGAGGTCGTTCCAACAGTACCAGATGCGTGGCTTGTGTGACCATCTGAAACCCAGCTACAATGGCTGATGTTTGCCTGGTGTACCTGAGGTGCTGCCAGCTGCTCATTTATCACTTGCCTGTGGGTCATATTCGCCTCCACTGCCCCGCTGACCAGGGTGGGCAGCGTCATACTTCTCATGCATGTGGCCGGTCAAGCGGTACGCCTGCCACGTGCTGTTGAGCCACCTGCCCGCCAGATCGCACGCCAGATCACTGGCGCCCTCGACCCCTGCATGGCTCAGTCCCTCGATCACCATGTGCTGTAGCGGCGGCCATGCATTGGGTGCGTCCCACTGCTGCCCTGTGTCAATGAGTGAGGTAGCCACTCCTGGGCACAGGACATGAAGGGATAGACTCAGTGGATCAGCCAGCGAGTAAGCAGAATATTGACAGGCACAGGGCGCCCCGCCAGTACCAGGAGAAAGCAAGAGCAATAGGTCGTGTGTTTAGGCAAGCCAGCCAGCTAGTGCATTAACAACACCTGCAACAGGGGATGCAACAATGCTCTAATGATGGCGGTTCTAGGGTGCTCTCTCCCGCCACTACTGTAGTGCCTCTGCACCCCCAGAAAACACCACACAGCTGCAACATGCGCCATGGGGTGTGTAGTGCAGCTTGTCGCTGTCGGACTGCCTCTGCACACCAGCAACGCCCTTCTGCTTCATGTCACCACGTTTTCTCACGCTCACCACCGGCCTGTAGCAGCCCCGAGCCCCTGAGCCCTTCCACCGCCGCCTGTGCCTGTACTGACCCGGCCTGCACCCCGCCAGCCCAAAGCGGCACCCAATTGCTAGCCAGCTGCCGGCGCAACTGGACAGCCACCAGAGGCCGCTGCTGGTTCCCTGCCTGCTGCGCTCCGCTCACACCCTGTGCTACCGGTCCACTGCCTTCACCAGTTACCAGAGCTGCTTGCTTGGCTGTGTTTGATGGCTGAACGGCAGCCTGGGTTTGCAGGCTGCCTGGCGTTTCTGCTGTTTCTTGCACCGCTTCTTCTGGCTGTGATGCGTCCACTAGAAGCAGGTCCTGCCAGCACTTGTCTTCGACGCTCCACATGAGCTCGTGCAAGGAAGTCCACCGTTGCCGAGCGTAGCCCAGAAATTCAACGTGTGCGTCTGTTTCCCCGAGACACTGTGCTATGTGGGCGATGTCTGATGCTAGCATCGCAATGAAGGCATTCAAGTCCACTGGAAGTATCTGTGTGTGCAAAGCCAGACAGAACAGAGGACTGGATCAAAACAGGAGCAATAACAGCTTGCAATGCGGAAGGGCCTGGGACGTCGAAGATTGTGCAATATGAGTGCTAGCACGATGGTCTTGTGTTGATTACCACAAGCGCAACAGTTTGCATTTGTTCACGCTACGTTGGCATGGCACAATGTCAATGCATCACATAAGGTTCTGGAACAAGGATGAAGGTCTGCAAAAAGGATTAGGGTCTGCAAAAGGGTTGTGACATACGCTGTGGCTGAAAACGACCAGGCTTGCTGGCACTACTATTTTTAAAGACTTTCAAACCTACGAATGAGGTGAGGATGACCCATCATCGAGCATGAGTCCAAACGTACATGGTGTAAATAAAGCAGGGCAAGGGATGGGTTTGGGAGGATTCGAGTGATGAAGAGCATGTTCTCACCGTGGTTGTGCGTGTTGTGGCGAGGTCTTCAGGCCTGTCCGGATCACACCACCTTGACGAGAAGTCCCAGCCTGACTCCGCGGCACTGGCCAGCTCGTGCCACAGCTGCCGGGCACCTGCCCTGCCTGAGGGGTGCTGCAGGTCAAAGCGGCTGCTGGCCAGGGTCCAATCCTCCCTGGGATGCGTCAGGACACAGGCCAAGACGCCATGAGCCGCAATACAGTAAGAGTCAGCAGTCTTTGAATGCATGTTAAACAATTACGTTGATTGGCGCCATGACGCAAAGAACGACAAGAGTTGTGTTAACGTGCAGTGCACCTTCAAACTATGCATCAACAACTGGACGTCCGTCAAGATGTGCTACACTGGTGGTCCGCACTGGGAAATCATAGAAGCTGCTCCATCAGACGTCAGTTACTGAGATGGAGGATGTGGACTGGTAACCATGCAGGCCTCGGTGGCAAAATCTTACCTTCGATATAGGTAAAGAGTTTGGCATAGACACTGAGGGTTGTGAGCTGACGTCTCAATCAAACAGTCAAGCTGCTTGTGCTCTCATCCACCCTGGTGCCCCCACCTGTATGATTCAGGCCTCGGTGCCCACCAGTCAGCGCAGTACCGCGACAATGAGTGTGTCGACGCATGGCCTCGGCATGTGACAGCCACAGCCTTGGGGGTGCTGGTCCAGTACTCCCATGTCGTGATCAGCCGAGGCAAGGCATACCTGTGCAGCCACTGTGACCCTGATGGCAAGTGAGGGCAGCTTGGCATGATGCGTGGAACAGAGCAGATCTTAACATGGTCAGGAGTGTTCGGTTGATGAGTTCAGCTGACTGACCTCCGTCAAAAACCTCCCTTGTTTTGAAGTTTTGAATCACATTTGATGCTGTTTGTGATTGTTGAGATGGCCAACTTTGAAGTCATCTATCAGTAGACCTCTTCTGAAATAAAACCCCTTGGGAACGGAAGCAAAGTGGCTAGTGTCTGAGCGGGCCTACCTGAGTAGCTCAGTGTCTATGTCAGCACCCCCTGGATCCCTCTCAGATGCTGGTGCGCTGCCCGCTGCCACGCGCTGTTTGGCCGTGGCGCTGCATGGGCCCTGCCGCTGCAGCCCTGAGGCGGCCATCACCATGGCGGACATCAGGGGCGGCTGGCTGCAAGTGGGGACCAGAAGGAGGGGAGCAGAAAGAGAGTTGACAGCAGGAGCAGTGCTGCAAGGTAGAATATTCACAGTAGTCGCTTGTGTTGTGAGCCGCCATGCATTGTCCTCAAACTCCAACTCGCTGCTGTTTTTTTTCTTGTGATGTCATAGGCTTGACGCTTACTCAGAATGGGTTTCACTTGCACTTGTGGCCATGTAGCCATACGTATGTACATATATGTATTTACACCACGGAAGCCGTCAGTGGACATGAAACGGGATGGGCACCGCCCTGGCCTACCCTGGACAAGGAAGCAAAACGAACGCAGAGAACAAAGCAGGCAAGGCAGGCCAACTGAATGCAAAAGAGGATGGAGCCGCCTAATAGCCATTCAATTTACCCTGCGTGCCATTGTGGTTACTCTATACATTGTGTTCAATAAGTCAGAGCATCTACACTTTAGCAGTGGCCACTACATGCTGCCCTGTGTTCACTGCCGCACCTGCGGTTCTGGTAGTAGACGCGTGCCCCATTGGGCACATAGCCTACGTCATCCACTAGGCTGAGCAGGTTCATGACCACATCACGTGCAGTACCGCGCATGTCACAGGCCAGCAGCCCACGCACTACCCAGTAACTGCAGCCAAGGCATACAAGCGTGAGATGTCATACTCAACTCTTTACAACTGGTGAGCCACAACAGCCATCCAATTGCGTTCGTTCTACAACTCCTGAGCAGGCATCAAGGAGGACAGGTTGTGTGTCTATGTGTGTACCGCATGCCATATGCACCACATTTCCTATAGCCATAGGAAGACCAACCCATGTCAGAATCCAGTCAAATTCCTGTGATGCAAACACAAGATTGAGCAAACCAGCCCCCTTGACTTGAGGTCAAAGCTCGAGTGACTGGAGTAGCGGGTACCTGCGCCAAATCTTGATGCATACAGCGCGTCCCTTTTTCAGTTTGGTTCAGCGTGCCCACCTGTCCCAGTAGTAGCACTCCCTGAACCGATCACCCGCAATCATGAACGGCCGGGGGAGGCCGAGCAGTGTGTGGTGCTGCGGCCTGTGCAGCACATGATCGCTCACCTGCAAGGACAGACACTTCATTATCAGTGACGGATGAAACTTGTAATGCGCAAGTGTGTTACCAGCGGGTAAGTTCTTGGCATGGCTGTCGTATTGCAATGCAGGCAGAATTCACAACCAAGCCGGCACCAAGCACTCCTCTGGCTCTAGCTGGCGACCTGTCCAGGATTGGATTCCCGGCCATACACAATCCTATGACCTCCCGCTTATCTCACCCTCCTGCACAGCAGGCTCCACAGTCGGTACACATCCATTGCGTAGCGCCTGAGGTCGGGGTCCTCCAAGCCTTGCACCCATGCAGGGCCGGGCTCGCTCATGTCCTCAGGTGCCTCCTCCTCAAGGTCGCTGCAAGTGGGTGTGCACGTGTGTGTGGCGTGAGTGCATCCACCATTGGGAGCGCCTTGCCCACACTGCCTGAGGTATGCAATACTGACGTTGAACATTCGATTGGATTGTGCAGCACTTGATCAGAGCCATGATCATGCTTGGGGCTAGGGGAGAGGATGGAAAATTCTCAACGGTTCCAGGGAATGATAGGCGGCATGAGCATGTGTGTTTGGTGTACAGACTGGCTTGGGGTGGTTCTTGTTGCGCAGCGGGGGTGCCATTCATGGTAACGCCCCCACAGCAAACAAGAGCATATAGCCCTTGACGCGCACGCTCTGTTGTTATTATGCCTGAGGCTAAAAATGCAAACGTTCCTCGCCTTGAAAATTCCCAAATTGCCTGGCACTTGAAAATATTACCCAGTCAGTTCACAAGTCATGCTTAAGCGACTTGCAAAGAGGCACGTATTCTTGTAATCATCATCTGGCTCACACTCACTGGCCAGGCGGCAGAAAGAAACGATCCACCAACTGCTTTACAGCTTCTCTGCTGGGCAGCCCATCTGGTTCAGTTGCGAAGGGCAGGGCTTCAAATGCCTGAACAAGAGAGGCGGAAGTCGCCTCAGGCCTCAATGGCATGTCTCTGCAGCAGGTGGCAGAAAACACGAGCTTGACGCCAGTCACAACCAGTGCAGTATCGGCGCGTATCGAGTGCTCTGCAGATGAAAAGCTTTGGATAGATGCCATGCCTCATTGCCATGTTGCAACCTACCCCAAACTACCCCATACCCTGCCCACATGTCAGACTAACATGGCTGTATGTAATGTGCAGCTCTCCATCATGTCATTCGGATGTCAATCAGGCATCAAATATCGCGCTTTAGCAGCCAGCTGTACTTACACGAAATGCTTGGAGTCTGGGAAAATCTTGTGTTGTTGCACTGCATGTAGAAGGGTTCCTGGGCCCCCAGCCAGAACCCAGGCCATGGTGAATGCAGGAAGGTTCTGTATGTCTCGAGATATGCAGAAGGTTGGCAACACACTCATGGACTCATGTCGCCCACCAAGTCACACTTATTGGCCAACTGTCGCATCTGTTTTGACAAGACGTGCTTGCAAGAGTCTTGACCGTGTCGTCGAGTTCTTCTGCCGTCGAGCCAAGCAGCAAACCACCATGTTCATCGCACTCGGCGGGCTGCCATCCTTCATCCACTGAAGTCCAGGGCATAACTGTCCCATGTCGCTCTCAACCCCTTTGCTAGGTGAATTAGAGCCCAGTCACGATACAGAACTGTTGATGCATCGTTCGCGGCAGCAATAGCACTGTCCTGAGCATGCCGCTCAATGGCGCTCGGCACAAGTGAATTCCCTGCGGCATCCTTTCGCTGGCTACGTCCTATGTTGCTGCGGCATGCTGTGTTACAGCGTGGCGCTCTCGCAAATTGGGATGTTGGTTGCATGCTTGCAGGCGATGGCGCCAGCCCAGCACTTGGCATGGGTTGGACATCAACAGCCGCAGTTATGCTGGGGGACATGTTTGGTCTAGGACAGTTGACACTGCCACAGGTGAGCAACTGGGAAGCTACACATAGCAAGCCAAACAGGGCAGCCAACTGAGGGCATGCCAAGCAGCAATGTCAGGTCAGGCAAACCAAGCCCAGCCAATCAGCCAGTGGGGGCAGGGCGAGTCTAAGACATACCAGCAAGGACGGTTTGGAGGCATCAGGTTTGGCAGGGACAGTCAGGGCCTTGCTGCAGAAACAAGCGTGATAACGAGTAGCTGTCTGCCAGGGCAGACGAAGTGATGTGCATGTATCATTTACGCTGTAAGGCTGCTGCTTGCTGGAGACGCTTTTGCTCGGCAGAGGCAGCTAGAGTGGCAACAAGCGAGGAGAGTGAAGCAGGTCTCTTCACCTCACACTCTGTTGAGCCTCTGCTCTCTGCCCTGGGCTATGTATGCTGCAGACATACGCCCGGTTGGGGTGGCTGCCAGGCTCCCTTCTCATCGCAGGCTTCTGCCTGTTCACGGTCTACGCGGCTCGGCTTTACATGAAGCTGGCTGTGGCGTGTCCAGATGCAACCATGTTTGATCAGGTATGGGGGGCGACCTACCTACCTCTTGGCCTGCCCCTGGCATTGCTTCAGGTATGAGGCTGACCTGGCTATCTAGCTCATTACGGCAACCATGAAGCAGCAGTGACGTCGGATGCCCTGGTTGTTGTTTGCTGTGGCAGGGCAACTACGTTTCAGGGCAACATAACAGAGGATCGCTTTTTATGGAATTGCTTGCATAGTTGGTGCAGTGGCATGGCAGCTAAGCAGTGTATTGACCTAGCATGCTCAATATGCATGGGCACGAACAGTGCAGTGCAGTGCAGTGCATGTGTGTGTATGCGTACGTGTGTGCACGCGTGTGTATGTGTGTATGCGCAGGACCTTGCTACAGAAGGCTTGAAACCCTTGTTTGTTTGCTATGCGCTACATGATTGCTCCATCCTGGGTGCAAACAATGCGTATGCGTGTGCGTGTGCAGGTGGCTCACCGGGCGCTGGGCAGGTGGGGTTCGGCACTCGTGTGGGCGTCCTGCTACCTCTCTGTGCTGCTCTGCCCCATCAT
Source organism: Chloromonas sp. AAM2 (assembly GCA_004335635.1). Lineage (NCBI taxonomy): Eukaryota > Viridiplantae > Chlorophyta > Chlorophyceae > Chlamydomonadales > Chlamydomonadaceae > Chloromonas > Chloromonas sp. AAM2. The sequence continues at coordinate 7,689 of QAXH01005109.1, forward strand.
CTTCCAGATCACGTGTGCTGAAGCGCTCAAACAGGTACGCACAAGTCTTAGCACAGGCCTAGGCACTGGCCTTGCCACAGGCGTCGGAACAGGCTCTATGGTTCATAAACATGCTTGCTGGAGTCTCAGGCATGCTATACCGCCTTCAGATGAGACACAGCCTTCAGAGAGGTTTTTTTTGCACCTGGATTTGTTGGCACATAGGACAACTTCACTGTGCGGGATAGAACCGACCCATGTATCGTCAAGAACTCATGCCCCGGATGCTCAGATGCAGCGTCAAGGGGGTTGTTGAATCTGCGACCACTCTTATGTACGGGAAAGAACTATGCATCTGGTGCATAGGTCTAGAACTCATCTCCCTCCCTCAGTGCATGCGGCTCACCAATCACAGCCGCTCCCATGCATGCATGCCCATGTGCAGGTCCTGTACCAGTACCACGTGTCGTCCCTGCATGCCAACTTGCTGGTGGCCGCCCTCATACTGCCCCTGGCACAGGTCATTGGGGGGGAGGGACGGGCTGGATCTAGGGCGGTGCTGCAGGATTAGGCCATTGATAGTAACCTATTCAGTAGCCCAGCTAGTCCCAGTAGCTCTAGCAACACCAGACTTGGGAATTTGGGGCTTGCTCACGATGCCGTTGCGCACTCTGTGATTGGCTCAAGTGCTGATCTAGCCAGTGCATTGGAGCGCAAAATTCTGGATCTGGACGCGTTGGCTGCTGGACAGGCATTGCCTTGCTGGACCACCGTGCCCATGTGACCAACTACTTGGCGGCACATGTGATCGTCGTAGGGAATGCAACGGAGAGTTGGTCGTAATGCAATCCAGCGCTTCAACACTGACATGCAATGCCTGTGCAGTTCCAACACATGGAGAACATAGCGATTGTATCACTGCTGGGAACGTTGGGCCAGGTGGTGGCAATCGTGGTGGTCATAGGTAAGTGACAAAGGCCACGAAATTGGTTATTGAAGCTGGATGAGCTAGATATGAGAAAACCAACAGGATGGACGGCTTCTGCGATTGAGGCCATTAGCACTAAATTTGAACAACACTTTTATTGGCAACTCAACAAAGTGACCAATCTTTGCAGCTGGTACTGGCCAATGCTGGAGTGCCGTGCTGTCTTGCTGCACCTGGTACTGACATTGACACTGTGACATACGCCTGCAGCTGGAGTTCAATATCACCTGACTGCTCTTGGTACTGATATGACGCCGTGATGTTTGCCTGCAGGCAAACTTGCAGTCATAGTGTGGCAGCAGCACACGGATGAGCTGCCCGCCCCACCCACACACATGGCAGGAACGACAAGCGTCCCTGTAGCGCTGGTGGGGGTCATGGACGTAAGTGAGGGTAGCGATCATTGTCACATGATAAGAGTCCATGAGGGAGCCATGATACTTGCTATAGAAATGATGCAGGATCACTGTATGGGTCCAGAGCCAGGCATGCTGCTAGGTTCGGCTGCCAAGCCTGCCTGTTTGACCGTAATCAAGTTCTCAACAGTCTGTTGCATGTGGGGCTAGCACCAACATCAGGTGGCAGGGTTTGCATTTGTGGGGATGGCCGTTGCATGCAAGTTAATGTTCAAGATTAAGGTCACAGTGAGCATCTGAGTCCAGCTGCAAGCCCTGTTGATTCATGGATCCATCCATGCAGGTCTCACTTGATCACAGGCACAGGCTTGCAGCAGTTGCTAAGAGCCATAATGCACTGTTTGTCTTGCACCTCCCGGCAGGTGTTGTTCTGTTACGGCGGGCAGCCCAACTGGTGGCGCTACATCACATCCATGGCGGACAGGAGACAGTTTGTGAAGAGCAGCTGTGTGGCGGTGTCGTTCATGACTGTCTTCTACGTCAGTGTGGCAGTAGTAGGGTGAGCAAGCAAGAAGTTTCAACTCTCAGGAACCCCCAGCTCGCCATGCGGTTCATGCCATTGGGCTATAGGGCTGTGTATTGGCAGGCTGGGTATGCCGCAAAATTCCATGAAAAGTAGGGCACCACATGCAGAGGCTGCATGCCTTCTCTCTGGCTCTGTAGAGTCTGTGTGAAGCCTGTGTGGCTGTGTGCAGCCGAACAGGTTTGTGATGCCATGGCCGACAGTGCATCATGCTTTCAACTGAGTGCGTGCAAGCATGAACTCATGCAGGATCACTGGGGTCTTCTATGGGGGCTTTGATTGCATCATTATGAATGGTACATGTCACGCAATCTATCTGCTGTCATGTCTTGTGGGTAATTGCTGGCATAGCGTCATGCACTTTCCAATTACGCATACTGCTCTGGCGCGAAGGGTGCAGGGCTACTCTTTCAGCCGTCTTATGTATTGCGCATGCTGTGTCACATTCAGGTACCTGGCCCTGGGCGACGACATCGACGTGTCGCAGGCGCTGACTTCCCTCCTGGCGGCCGACATGTGGACGGCCATCATGAACGCCGGGCTGTTCCTGCACTGCATATTCGCGTACCAGGTCAGGCAGTGGCGTCAAGGGCTGCCAAGCGATGTACAAATGATGGACTCAAATTGCAAGAGCCTGAAGCACCAGCATGGGATAGATTCTCTTATGGGCAAACACATGGCTCGCATTACCAGGGAAAACGGATATACTTGGTGATATCATGTTATGTTGTCTATGTCTGCCATGTACACCCTGCAGATCAACATCAACGTGTGGACCTCCTCTGTCCTGGAGCTGGGCAGCTGTACGCGGAATAACAGCCGCAGCCCAGAGTCCCCCAACAGCCTGTATGATGACAGTGTGTTCGAGCCACTCACACAACCCAACACCGCGGATGCCTACTCTCCCAGTCAACATGCCTGCCAAGCTTCAGGGGCCTACTCCTTTGCCCCTCAATACACAGGCCTCTTACCACCTAGTTCACCGCAGCAACAGCCAGTTGGTAATGGCACGAAGGTCGCCTTGCTAGGAAGCTGTGGTGGGTGTGGCACGTGCCACACATGCACGGGGTCGTACGAGCAGGGCCTGCCTAAGGACGGTGAAGCGGAGTGTGGCAATCACGGCTGCAAGACGCGGGCATGGGGCACATGGGCGCTGCTCACGTGCGTGTGCATCGCGTCATGCGTGGTGGCATCCATGGCGTTTGAATCGTGCTTCTCTACTGTGATGGCTGTGATCAGCGCATCTGGAGATGTCATGGCTCTGGTGAGTGGAATCGTTGAGTTTCTCATCCTGCCTGCAGATCTGATGGCATTGCTTTGTTTTTGACAGTTTGAGGGAGATTCGGCCATCCTAACCAGCGACCCAGCAGCATCTGTGGTGAAGATGAGTTGCTGATGCAAGCCGGGTATTTGAATTGTGATCCCAACATCGCAAGGCGTGTACAGGCCATAAGCCCCATGCTGTTCCTGCAGCCGCTGACGCCTGTGGCCGTGTCTTGCCTGCAGTTGGGCCTGCCCTGCCTGCTCTCCCTCTACCTGCTCCACGACCAGCCCGCCTGGGAGCGCGGCCTGTGCTGGGTGGCGGTGGCGACCGCTGTGGTGCTCAGCTGCACAGGCATGTTCTCATCCATACAGCAGCTCATCGCCTCGTATGCCCAGGGGACAGGAGCGTGAAGAGGAATGCACCAGCTCTGACATTTCAAGGAACATTGTATGTATGAGACAGGCCAGGCGAAGAAGCAGGCACTGGACAGGTTTGGCCTGTGACGCCAAACACAGCATGCTCCCGCTTGTTGGTTACCGTGTGGTATCTATTGGCTGTGTAAAGCGTCTACAGCTAGATGTACAAGGCGGCAGGTCAACTCAAGGCCTGCTGCCAGGCCTGCATCAGGGCTCCGCCTGCACATTGTCATCGTCGCGCATCAGTCCTACTGAACTCGCACTTGTACGGCCACTCACGGCGTGACAGACTGTGACCTCCTGGTGATCCGCTGCTGCCTACTACTTTTCAGGGACTATACACCCAGCTCAAGGTAACTAACACGCTTGCAAGCGCTTGATGCCTTGCACTGTCCAGGGCAGGCCAATGGGGTCAGCTGTTGGCACGAGCATGTAGGGAATGCCGGTTTTGAGGCCAGATGGGAGGCAGGAGTTTGCCAGTTCTGGGATAGTTTGTGTGAATAGGCCTGTATTAACAACATCACAGGACCCGGCATACACATCACAAACACACTGGTTCCAGTACCAGTCCAATTGTCCCAGACCATGGCTGTTGTGATGCGTATGCATTGTTTTGGAGCAGTCAGTGCTTTCCTCTGCACACAAATGGACATCAGTGTAGTGTGCCTCCGCCTTCCGCCCTCATGTGGCTCCAACTACCCTTTTGGTTCCTCTCTCATCTGGCCGTTTGCCTTGCCCTTTGCTTGCTTGCTTGTGGCCAACATTTGTCAAGCCACCAAAAGGCTGATGACGTGGGAGGCCTAACTCTCCAGAGTTGTTATTTGGGACTATCTTCAGATGTCATATCTGCTGTTTCAAGGCACGTGCAATTCATGTGACAGGTGGTCGCGTGCATGTTTTGTGTTACAACAGGACTGCTATGTAACAGAGGCATGTCATTTCAATCACCATGGTTGCACCAAGTCGCAGTGGATTTAGCTATCATGGGCGATGAGATGTGAGATTGTGCTCGGTATCCTGGTTGGACCATTCCACAACAAGACAGGCACGGCGTTTGGCCATTTTGGACTTTGTTGATTCTTGTTGGTTTGAGCGCCTCATGCCAGTTGCTGCTGGTACAGGTGCTGCGAAGTTGGGCAAGATGTTTGCCAGAACTGGGACATGGGCAGTGAGTGACAGGTGACAGGTGACACCTCGCCACTCGCATAGGTCTGGTTGTGCAACTCTCGATGGCGGTCACTGGCAGGATGTCCTGCCGCTATGCCCTCCCAAAACGTGTCCTCGGTTGCAGCAGCATGCTTGCTGGCCCGTGGAATAATGTGATGTATGGGTCCACGTTCTAGAGAGCCTGTTCTGGAGAGCCTCTTGAATGGGTCCTTGAGATTTTTAAAGTGGGTGCCCCGTTGATTATTTTTGAACGGGCCGTTCAGCTGCAGGGCAGCGCCTTAGTTGGAGCAGGACAGCTGCCACACCAGATCCATGGTGCGAAACATTCAATTGTCACAGTAAAATTGCCCAATCATCATGGGCCAACTAATCTCAACGAACCTGCTGCTTTAATATACATGCAAACGTGGCAAGGCGTCAAGGAGCGTCAGCAGACTGCTTGCTTTGTTTGTTTATTACGATGAGTACGATGAACCAGCGTTCGTCAGATTGACAAGGCCCAGTTCGGAACTCAGGCTTCGGAACTCAGAATGGCCAGCGCGCTTGAAGATGGAGTTGGAGCGCCGCTGCTGCAGCCGTCTAGGCTATCACAGCGCAAGCAATTTGCTGATGAATACGGAGTAGGGCTACCAGGAGGCATTAATAACCTCTCCAAATGCATTCTAGGCGCTGGCCTGTTGGCCATGCCACGCGCATTCTCGCTGCTTGGTGCGGGCTTTGGGACGCTTGCTCTCGCTGGAGTGGTGAGTACTGGCGTGTCCATGGGTTCCCAGTGTCCCATCTCCGCCCAGCTTCCAAGGTTCCGCCAACCTACCCTGAACATGGGTGACATGTGGGCTAAAGACTCTAGTTTTGTCGTACAGTCAGGCTCATACAATCACTCACTGGAGTCCAAGGCAAACTATGATGTCCAGGAAGATAGACTAAAGGTACAACTGCTTTTTTTGTCCCGTGTGTCAGACCCTGTCTTATGCACAAGTCCATGCAGGCGCTTCTCACCACCTTCACCATCCAGCATGGCCTCATCAACCCCAGCATTACAACAGATCGGAAAGGGTCCTTGCGCCTGGGCACCTATTCAGCAGCGGTAGGTGGAGCTTAGCTACAGTTGTGCGCACATAGGCTTCATTCAGGCGGCGTCCAGGTCATAAAGGGCAGTCCATTGAGTTCACATGCAGCCAAGCATGTGTTGTCGATGTTATGCCCGTACAGCAGGTTCACCGGCCTGTCTCACGCATCACATGCCTTCAGTGTCCCTCTTGGATTTTTGCATGTGCAAATGCTGGAACACAGTTCCCACAGTCATCACTTCTGCAGCCACCGTTTCCTCGTCACATGTCGTGATTGTGCCAGTTATGGAAAACCGTTGTTTCAAAACCAAAAGCAAGGCGAGAGGTTCTCTCTGGGGCCAGGCGTCAAGGTGGCTTTTCTTGCAACAACCATTCACGTTGTTTGTCTGCGGTATTTCGGTTTTCTCTTGCACGCAGGCCCGGCACTGGGTGGGTCGAGGTGCTGAGCGGGTGCTCATCTTCATGATGGTCATCGGACTGCTCGGGTTTGAAGGTGCGCCGGACCACATGAATGCTCTGAGTTGCATGACATCATGAAACCATGGGGTTAGATGACCCATCAGTGGTGTCGGAGGCGGTCCATCCACCTGATCCAATAACAGCAGCTGAAGAAGGCAAGCTTGTGTTGTCTCTGTGCATTCGTGTCGGCTAAAGCCCCATTGGAAGCATTCTGAGCCGGGTCACCCAACCATAACAGATGATCAGTGCGACCTACACCAAACTCAATCGGATGGTCTTTCCATGGTGTGTCACTTAAGCCTCTGACGTGGTGCTTGCACATTTGCAGCGACACTCGAGTGCTACCCGTCAATCATATGCACTGCAGCATGAATCAACTGGGCCTAACCACCTTTCATGTTCAACCTTGGCACCACTCAATCCTTTGCCATGACATTCTGAATGGTTCCCAAATGCACCGTCTGCACTATGCAGCTTCCTACCAGGACATCATTGCCGATGTCTTATTAGGCAACGGGCCCGACCGGCCGGGCATGCTGCCTAAGGACCTCCCCGAGGGGTCACACGGGGCCATGGTGCTGATCTGGCGCGGACTGCAGGACAGGCGCATGCTGCTGGGCCTCATCGTCATCACAGTGATCGTTCCTCTGTAGGTCGGTTGCGCTTTGGGTCGGTTATGCTTTGGACCGGTCACTGGCCAGAGGGTGCATCACATGGGTGCAAGGCTCTCTTGCAAGTTCATCGCTCATCTTGTGGGTTGCAACGCTTTGATGTTGAGTTCACCAGCATGCCTGGTGCCTGAGCCTGAGTGCGTCGTTGAGCATCAAGTCACACTCTACTTGCTTGGTTCTCCATCTGTGCAACTCATTTGGGTATCGCCGTTGGAAAGTGCGGCCGTCCTTCTTTCCTGCGACATGGTCATCATTTTTCGTCCTTCAGCCGTCCTTCTTTCCTGTGCATGTTTCCTATGCATGTTTCCTGTGCATGTTTCAATTATTTACGTGCTCATCATCAAGTGTGCTGTTGCCTTGTTTGTTCTGCCATGGTTTCCATGAAGATCCATGAAGCGTCACATGGGCAGTTTGTCAGCGGTCAACGCCGTGGGTCACCTCTCCCTCATAGCCTTTGTGGTGTCGCTCGTGTGGCTGGCGGTTGCGGCGGTTATAAAGGGCGTTGCTCACCCTGTGCCGTTTCTACCGGACTACGAACAGCTGGGCGAGGGGGCAGGGATGCAGCTGGCCACTGGGTTTGGCACCTTGAGTGTGCTGCTGACTGCCAATGCATGTCATGCTAATGTGAGTGACTGCACTGCCATTGATAAACAATAGACGACAACAGAGCAACCAGTATGCAAGCTTGTATGATGCAAGCTGGTATGATGCAAGCTGGTATGATGGGGCCGGTATGCAAGGGGATGGACCGGCAAGCCAGGGAAATGGGAAATGGAAGGCCGGGACAGTGAGTGTCGCATGTTTCTGCCCAAGCGCTGGCAGTTATCTGGCAGCGGCTCTTCTGCTGTGTATGTGTTGAAAGCTGGTGGAGTTGTATGTGTTTGCATCTATCTATCACATCCGACGGCATACATGGCCGCTTTTCCTGTGGCGTGACCGGCGTGTCTTTGGCTGGCTTCTCGCAGATACATCCCTTGATGTCAATTGTGAAGCCGTTCAGCCGGAGAACCGTCAACCAGATTCTGCTGTTCACAATCACCATCACAACTGCATATTACTATGTGGTGATGGTTTGCTCATACATGGTGAGTGGCACTGGGCTGGCAGTGTGACGGAGTGCAGGAGTGCATGACAGGGGCGCATGACAGGGGTGCATGACAGGGGTGCATGACAGGGGTGCATGACAGGGGCGCATGACAGGGGCGCATGACAGGGGCGCATGACAGGGGCGCATGACAGGGGCGCATG
>QAXH01005111.1:0-19374 GCA_004335635.1 Chloromonas sp. AAM2
ATAACGAGGTGTCTATAAGGCATGGTCTACAAGGCATGGTCTACAAGGCATGGTCTATAAAGCTGCTGGAGCACCCCTTGCCGCCGCCCCGGCTGCTGCCCCTCCGGCCGCCGGCCCGGCTGCTGGAGCACCCCTGGCCGCCGCCCCGGCTGCTGCAGCCCCCCTGGCAATGCCCTCTGCAATGCGACCGTAGAAGCGCCACGCGGAGGAAAGGCAAGTCTGCGAAAGGAGGTGGGCCATACCCGGCACTGTTGGTGTAAACATGGTGTTTTGCTGTAGATTCCAACACGGTTGGCGCATCGCCTGCTAGTTTTGTCTTATTGTTGGCCCAGCACTTGGCGCACAGACATAGAACTGGTGAATTGTTGGCTTTCGGCGGCATGGAAAAGTACGGCGCGCCAGAGCAACCCACAGTCGCTAGCGGAGTGAAGTGGCCTCAGCATTCCTCTAGAGAAGTCTAGAATTCAGAGATTACAGAGAATGGTCAGCAGATTGCCGGCGAAACGGTTTCTATACGGCTAATACACTGCACCGCACTTCCCGCCTGCAGAGAAGCACAGCCAGGCCCTGTACAGTCACTGTACAGTCATTCAGCACCGCTAACACTCGCATTGATGACAGTTGTGGACACCCCATGTGTGGGTTGATCCAGGTGTGAGAGGCCCGAACCTGGATCAACCCAGCCCCCTGCACAGTAGGGGCTGCTGTACCGTATGGGGCTGCTGCAACAACTGCAATCCCGGCTACCACGATGATGGCTGCACCTGTCGCAAGGACGTGCATATTTTCGCGAAGAGCAGCTACGGACGCGGCGCTGGGGTACCATTGGTCTGCTCGTCAAACCAGGATTACGATGCTGGGCTCTGCTATACCAAGTGCGGTTCAGGAATGAGTGGCGTAGGTCCCGTCTGCTGGGCCACCAATGCTCCCAGCGGCTACCCGGTCAAGTGCAATGAGATTTCTTGGGCCCCTACCCAGGCAGGCTGGGACAAGACCAACGAAGAGTTTCGTACGATTGGCATCAGGTCGGGTGCATTCACTGGCTTTTGCCTGGCCTCCATTGTGGCTGCAGCGGCAGCAGCCGGTTTACTCGCTCCCGCTGCAGTCGCAGTGTGTGGTGCTGCAGCTCCGATAGCGCTGGGTGCAGTTGAGATTATGATCAAGTTGGGTGCCTTCGCGCCATGCCCCTGATTGGCGGGATCACGAACTAGCTACTGTCCTGTCGCAGCATTTTAGGTCGTGGCACATCTTTCCAACAGTTATGGGCCACATTAGCACGACCTTTCCGGTGGCGACTCGATTCGATTTTGCATCCCTTTCTGCTAGGCACTTGCAGCTGCCGAGTAGCACTTGCTTTCAAGGCCAGAAAGCCTCTGTCGCCATGGTAGGCTAACACACCAGACGGTGCGGACTGCTGACCATAAACATGCTCACTCCAGGCCCCTTGCCGCTGCCTTCGTGATTTACCACGAACTGTACTTCCTTGAGTGCGGTTGTGGAGCGGTGACCCTCAACACAAAACTCATGCACACGAATGTCTCTGTATGCGGCCGGGTCAGAACACACGGTGCGGAACGCATGGTCAAACACTGCGGTGGTCACCATTGACGTGGTCTCATCCCTTCCCACATGGCATGTGCACCTGCATGAGCAGCCAACATTGCCCGGCCTATGTATATTTATGAGCACCACCAGAATGATCATACTCGGGACAGGCCGATAGCTAGTAGCCACAACCTTCACAGTTTACCTTTGACACTGACTCCAGACAGCAACAAAAAAACACGCAACTTTTTGGGCCAAGGTCCCCTTGCACTAACTAGGTGATGGATGACCGACCTTGCCCCATAGCCGAACCGGCTGCTAAAAGCGGATGCACCACCGGCCACGAGTGCCTGTCTTTGGGGCAGGGTCCCCATGCAGCTCAATGGTGGATGGCGGACCTTGCCCCTAGGCCAAACCGGTGACTTTCTTTTGGGCAAGGTCCCCGTGCAGTAGCTTAATGGTGAATGACGGACCTTACCCCAATGGCAGCTGGTGACCACTCTTTGTACCTCAGCATCCCAAGAAACTTACCGGTACTTGTTTGGTCCCTTATCACACATTGCACCACTTGTTATTGGCTGACTCAGGCTCTTGGCTGCTGTATCACAACGCTTCTTGTTCAGGGACAACACTCTTGATCCTAATGCTTTGGTAATCCCCCCACCATGTCACAGCGCACAAGCCCCTGCAACTTCTAGCAAGCCTCTGGAATGAGCGCGTGCTGCTCGGAACGTGGTTTTTGTAACACAATATGCACTGGTTTGCACGTAAAGCTTTGAAGCACTGGGTGACTGATGCAATTTGACCACCACTACATAGTACCAGGCACGAAAAAGAACCTGGGGTCATGGACAATGAATGGCAGAATATGTACCAATAACCAAAGAGATATCGCATTCTATGCAGAAAACCACGCATCGTATTGAGGGTCAAGTGCACCCATCCTTCCATCTGCACGACTCTACCACACACAGCCGTGCAACACCAGTAGTGTAAATAGGAACAGTAGGAAGTGGTGCGAGCCAGCTCATGTAACTGCTCTCCCACAATTCACAACGACGTTCCAATTGTAGCAACGAGCGACTGCGCAGCCACTTCCAACTGTTCAAACGTTGACGTCGACCTCAGTAGCTGCCCACAAGTACGTGCACTTTGCGACATGGACTCTCGCCCGCATCAACCGCCAGCAGCGCTACTGCTGCTGCCGACGGCAGTACCGGAAGGACCCGGCTGGTCGCACTTGTACTCATCGGATCCCAGGCACCTGGCTGCCAAGGCGATGTGATACTTTGCGACGTCTGGCTGCGTACACAGCCGTGTGCGGAACTCGCCATGGCAGTTGTCAGGTACCTGCAGGAACGCCAGGAGTAATGAACCGAAAAGGGACAGGACAGATGATACAGGAACGCCAAAGCAACGCAGCAGAGGCCAGCAACTGCAGGTGGCAAACTGAACTTGTCGTTAAACAGACGGGGATGGACTACTACTGTCTGGTCTAAGTCCTGAAAACAAAGTCTGTCGTCCAAGCACATACAATTGTATATCGTGCCCAAGCGCCGGCAGAACCTAGTTCCTGTTGGTGTTTGTTGGGGGGATGCCCTGGCCTGCCCAGTAGGGCCCTGGCCTGCCCACCGTTTTTCCTGTGAGAGAGGTTGATAGCATGGTTGAATGTTAAGAAGCTGGGTGTCATGGACGGCCCGCACACACCACTCTGCCTGACTACCTCACTTGAACATGGGCAGCACACACTCACCGCTCGCATGGCCAAAGCGCAGCGGTACGAACAGCATCCCTGCTGCACACCCAGCTCCGGTATGCAGACGCTGTTGACGTTTGACGCTAGGTTCAGGCATTGATCAGACGAATTGGATAGCAGCGCACGAATTTGGGGTCCGATGACGGCGGCGTTGTACCCCGGCCAAGGCACCTCAGACACCTGGCACTGGCCTGCACAAGCAACGCGCAATCACGAGCAATTATCATAGCGGGTGGCATTGATGGCTGTGAGCTTGTTCAAGACATTCTTGCGTATCGACAGAGTAACTGTCGCTGATGTTCGTGTTCCCGATTTAAACCGGTTGTCACCGCATGTTGTTGTACACCGTTAGCTTCACCAGCAACAGAGCCCTGCCATTGCTTTAGCTTGCGTTGAACGTTCTTTGATGGCCTTCGTAGCGTCGTATCTGACCTGTGCTGGTTGCAACAATTGGCAGGTTCTGCTGCAGAGCGCCCCCAAAGTTCAAGAACGGTGATGCTTTGCTGACGGTCTGCACAGTGGCAACACAACAGCGGTTTCCAATTCGTCGCAGACGCAAGGTGGACAACGCGCTGAACTCTATGTGATTGCATACTCGTGCAGATGTGTACCACATCAGAGGCTCGTCTGCTCTAGCTGTTAAGCACGTTTGAGATCTCACCTTTCGATTCCCAGCAATATGTGTAGATGGCAAGCGCAACCGATGCCGGCTTGACTAACCTGGCACTAACAGGGTGACTAACCTGGCACGACAGGGTGATGTTTGAGCATCTTTCCGCGGCGTTGAAGCTGCACGACACACGCGCCAACACCAGCCGTTTTGAAAAAGCGTAATAGCAGACGCAGGAAGACGAGGGTCGAACAATACCGCTGCAGCACGTTGCACAGGTGCGGCACTCACAAGTACTTGGTGATCGACGGAATTCGAGTGCATAGGGACTGGAAGAAGGAGGCAAAACACGACCTGGGCACCTGCAAGCACCGACAAGGATGTTGACTCAGCGCTCATAGTTGGATATGAGAAATATGGCTTACCATTGAACGTAGCTGCAATTATGTATCGCAAATCATACATGCCAACTCCAGTGCTGAGGAAAGAACGCAAGTAGCGTGGCATTCAAGCGACAAGGTTTATGGCTCCTGGCCGCGCTGCTAACGCGACCGTTGTCTGACCTTTTCGACGGCAGCACGGCAACGTAGAGAGCAGCAGCCCGACTGATACAGCAGATCAGTGTTGCAAGTGGGCAAGTAGGACAACGCCATGCGCAGACAGGCCTGCGGAACGTCCAATGAAAATGCCAGCAAGGCGTCGAAGAGCAATGATCCTGTGTGGCAAGCACGCACACCCAGACACGAGTGATCAGCTCCAACATCATCACCATTGACCAATTGCAAACAAGTCTGCAACTCGAACAGGTGGCTACGAAAATTTGGGGGTTATCGGCCTGGTTCAGAATGACCGGCGATGCAGGATTGCCCATGCAATATCTGGTACGTACCGTTGAAGTCAGGCCACAAGCGTGGCGGCTCTTGAGCGCATCTCGCATAGTACACCATGTCACGGTGGTTATTCGTTGATATCACAGCTGGAGCGCCTGTTACTGGCGGTTCGGCAGCTGGCTGCCATATGGTTCTGGCATCGCCTGCTGTGGTCGCGTTGGCAAGGGCCACTGTCGACGTGTTCACAAGGGCCGCGGCTTCCAGGCTGCCTTCCACACCCAGTCCTGCTGGCATAGTCCCAAGTCTCAGCAATTGCTGCACGACCGTGTCATTCACAGGGCAGGACATATCCGAACCTGGTGCAGCAGCAGAGAGGCAACGATGCCCGATGTTCATGACATACGAGCCGTAGACGGTATCGTTGGAGCACGCATACATCCACACTTGGGCCAAGCATTCAGCGCTCACGGACTGCAGAGTGGCACATAGCAGGGTGAACTTGGCGTGCAATCTTGGTGCCATGGGAGCACCGTAGCAAGCAGAGAAATCACAGGACATACAGTGAAGCATCAGCAGGCGCATCAGCAGGCTATTCAAGGGTTGTGTTCATATGATTCTCAAAGCAAGGGCTTGCAAACCCACAAGCTAGAGCCAATGGCGACCCATGGCTTGCATGAATGTAGCCAAACCCTGCTGGCCCAGGGCTTGCACGTGCGCTGGTCACAAGCAATTACTAACCGCTCGTAGTGCTCGGTCGCAGCTGCCTGAACAACAGCCAGAGGTTACAAGGAAGTCGGGTAGGCATACCGCCGCGGAAGTTGCTAGAACATTGTAGCACCCTGCAGTTGCAAGTGTTCATGGCAGACCGCATGCAACATACTGCATTGACTAGACTGACTGTTCACTGCTGTGGGGTTGAATCTAGAACCTGCTGTACGCACCCCTTGCACGATTATTGGATGTGGAGTGGGCAACCGGTCACAGCCGATCGAGACTTCATTGATGTGGCAACAAAGTGGGGTCAACTGCCACTCACCAGGGGTGAGTTTCTGCTGCAGTTCCGCCGCTAACTCAGCGATCTGCGTGGCTGCGGAACAGCAAGACATGCGGACGCCGTCAGCTTGGATGCGGGACATTGCAGCTTCCGTCGGGTTCATCGTCTAGGGTTTGCGAGGTGAGTCGGATTGCATCAAACATGCCAAGCTGCGTATCCTTGAGTTGGCCTACCAGTGAAGTTGCTGATCTGCACGGGAACGTGGCAATTCCGCTGTTGCTCGAGAATCGAGGAAATGACAGGAACTCCTGGCTGGGCTGGAGAAAATTGCCGCAGCGCGCACACCGCCTTGTCGATGCCATGGATCCAGATCAGAAGTAAGCAGGGCACCAAGTACAATGCGATCGGATGTCTCCTCCGGTATCTCCTCGACCCTACCGCAACTCCCGCTACTCTCGCATCAGCATCCACGTCGGCAAGCATCAGGCGATCATCGGAAGGTTCAAGACAAGAACTGATGGCATTCCATAGCGCATGCACAAGTATACAAAAGGCAGCTATGCAAACCCAGTGTCCAGGCGCACACAGCCAGGAAGAAACGGCGAACTCACTCGGAACCTGCGGGACCTGCGCTGGCGCCGCCGTGCCTCTGATCCTGAGATCTTCAATGTTCTGATGCCTCATGTTCGCCATGCTACCTTGCGCACGCACTGCCTTGCTTGAGACAGGTCTAGAGGCCGAATCGCAAGAATGACTCATCGCATCCTTGATGTGCAATCCGAACATGCTCATCTAGTCCATCTTCATCTAAACCGCAACAATGATCACAACTGAGTCGGGCTCATCACGTCTACCCCCGGCGCCGGCATCCATGACCTTTCTACAGCTTTCGCTAGCTATGGGCGGCCAGCAAGGACTCATGCACTCACGACCCATGCACTCACGACCCATGCACTCACGACCCATGTGGGCCAGCATGGTGCATCAGATCAAGCATTTACGCAATGACACCGGGTCAAGCAATGCGGTGTACCACTGCTAACTCTCACAGGAAAAAACTGGGCTCCTGAGTTCTTTCACTCTTTCACTCGATTCTTACAATAACCAGTGTGGGGAAGGTCTGCGAAGGTTTAAGGTTCTACCCTTAACCCTTCTAGCCTTAACTGGTTATATACATCTCTCGGGAGAGAGAGACGTACTACAGTGGCTCAATCCAAAGAACTCGGACAGCCACCATAGGCAGTGTGGCTGGCTGTGCACCCTGCAGTGTGTAAGGCCGCTGTGGCACACCCCCACAGCAGCCCGGCAGGCAACCTGAGCCCCACTGCCCTGACCATCATGTCACGCTACAATCGTCTTCACTTCGGGATGGAATGCCAACCTCCATCCGCCCCAGTTTGGGATGGATGCCGCGCCGCAGCAGGTTGGGGCGGTTCTGCACACACATGAGTATCCATGTGCCAAATCAGTATGTGAGTCACGAGGGGCAAATTGTGCTTTGTCAAAAACTGATTAGTGTGGTCTGTATTCCAACGGATGTATTAGTGTGGTCTGTATTCCAAACCTTCAAAATATGCTGAAGAGTGCAAAACGGTGTTGCCTGACAACATCAAAACACCCAAGGCAAGGAAGGGAAGTGAAGTTCTTACAATAATAATCAGGAGTAGTCCAACGCCCAACATCTGAAGTGCTCATGCTGACAAACGACCAATTTGTCAGTCTGGTGATATGGAGGGCCTGGAGCCCGTCCTTAGTTTGAATGCACAACAACTGAAGAATGGGAAGTGATCCATCGTCGTGGCAATTGTTTCACAAAGCAGACTATTCACTCCCAGCTGCAGGCATTGCTCTGAGGCTCTTGAGGCTGCACAGTTGGCAGCAAGTTGCAGGAAATTGAGGCGTAAGAGGCTGCAACTGCTTAGGTGGGCAGGCAAAGCAAAAGGAGGGGAGTAAACGTCAAATCTGATTTGACACCCAATGACACCAGGTGTGAAAATGTCGTCAGAGTGCTGTCAGCATGAGAGTAACGCTTGTGGCCTGTCAAATCCGTGCTTGTGACCTGTCAAATCTTTCAATGCGTGCCATTTACATGGCTAACGGAATTATTTCGGAAGGCGTTCTGTGAGGTGATGGCCACAAGGGACTCACCACCCCTTGCTGACACGGCCAGATTTCCCTTTACTAGGAGATTGTTTTTTCAGTTTGCGCCATCAGTTGATGTTTGCGTTGGATGTGCTTCATGGTGTGCACTCCCTCCTTGTAACATAGAACAACCCATGTTGTTACGCTGCTGAGAGCAACCTGTCAGGTGTCTGGAACAAGTGCCTGTCTCAGTGCCAGGAGCAGAGCAATAGTGCTGCCCCTGGTTAGGCCGCAATGCCTGCTCATGCAACCCATCTGTTTTCAAAGCAAGCACAATGAAGTATGACTGACACCCGCTTGGGTCTACTTCTTTCATCCGCATGCCGTAAGTCTTGCTTCTTGAATACCCTATCTATCTTGTCCAACTCTTGCCCGTCTCTTCTACCCACGTCAGCCTCTTGTGCAGATGTCAACCACTTGTGCAAATGTATTCGCTTGTCCATATGCCAACCTCGTGAGAACGTCGACCTCTTGACCGGCTATTAACCAAGAGCAGGTGTCATGTTCAACAGGACGTCTGCCAGTGATGGCCCTGGTGGCACGGGAGGCTCCTGATCGCAGCGGTGCAGCCCCACACCAATGCACCTATCAGCCAGCGATATGCTGTACTTGGCCACTTCTGGCTGCCTGCACAGCAGCCTGCGAAACTCGTTGTGACAGTAGTCAGGTACCTGCATGCACATGTTGTAAATCAGGATGAACACAGAAACCCAAGTGCTGCGGAGAGAATGCCAAACGTGAACGAAAGAAGCAATCGTGCCAAGGCCACGCATGTTGCCACCTGCTAACAAGCAGCTTATGGGCAGAAGGAGGCCAAATGTAAAGCACTCATACCCACACAACGACGCCGATGCTCGTAATAACGATGCTCGAATATTAGAGTATTCTGCAATGCTCACCCTTGCAACTCTTCCAATGCCTTTTTGATCTACCTTTCACTTTCACTCACCTTCTTTTCTCTTGCACAACCACAAAACTTGCCAGGTGTCCACACCAAATGTCGGTTGTACGTTACATCCACCGCACATCGGACCTCAATGGCGAGGATCACAAGCTCAGCCCTACCCACAAGGTGTGGTTTCCTTGGTAATGCCTTCCAGTCCTGTTCAGGCCACATGAGAATAATGTTAAGCTCTGCAGGCTAACGATGCCAGACCCACCGCCCTCAGAGCCAGTGCGCAGTCGTAGGAGCAGCAGCCCAGCTGAATGCTGAGGTCTCCCGCGCAGCCCAGGCTGGTGTTAGCAATCAGCTGAAGGCACATGGACGAGGCGTCGGAGACAAGCTGCAGCGTCCGGCTTGCCACGTCACGGGGGTTGTACCTTGGCCAGAACACCTTAGCTATTGGGCACTGGCCTGTACAACCAACAGCAGCCAGAGCAGAAGTGTTGCTCCAGCAATCAGATGTCTGAAGGGTGACAATCAGAGCGTCATATCACGGCCAGGGCACCTCAGACACCGGTATTGACCACCCAACAACAAACAACGCGCAATCAAGTGATTACATATATGTATATAGCGTGTGGGGCCCCCCTGTGATTATTGTGATTCTATTATTATACTAGTGGCCCGGCCGCGCTCCGTGCGGCGGACCGGGACCGGGACCGGACAGTGAGAGTTGTGCAGAGTGCTGTGACAGTCAGCGGCAGTGCTGTGACAGGGTGTGGCAGTGTGTGGCAGTACATGGCAGTGCTGTGACGGTCGGTGCCTGCCAGTGCTGTGACAGGTTGTGAAAGGCTGTGACAGGGTGTGACAGGGCGTGCGAGTTGTGCAGGGTGCTGTGACAGTCAGCGGCAGTGCTGTGACAGGGTGTGGCAGTGTGTGGCAGTACATGGCAGTGCTGTGACAGTCGGTGCCAGTGCTGTGACAGGCAGTGACAGGCTGTGACAGGGTGTGACAGGGCGCCAGTATATAATATAATAATAAATATATTGGACAGAGAGAGAGGGAGGGAGAGAGAGAGAGAGAGAGATTACATCCAGGGGGGCCGACATCTTCTTATGAGCCGACATGCACAGAGCGCAAACGCTAGCAGGTAATTGATGCCGTCCATGGCCTGTGTGGAGCAGCACCACCAGCACGGCAAGCGTCGCATTTGCTAGTCAACAGCTCAAAAGCATTGCTCTTGGCATTGAGGGCCTGCTAGAGATACCTTCAACAAATTCGTACTTGCTGGCACATGGGGATTGGCGTATTTGACACTTGGTAGCCTGAGCCTGTGACAGATGACGAAACTTTTGATGATTCTGATGAGTCTCTTGCCATGGTTGTGCTTTGCGCTTGGCCATTTGACTGTGCATACGCCTACCTACCACTGTCAAGTTTGCTGCTGTTGCTGGCGGACAGTGGCGACTAGTATCGACTCAGCGACAACAACACTCTGCTTGCAATTGGGCAGGTTGGTATTGATCGGTTGAAGGAAACTCAACTCCCAGCAATTGTCCCTGAAAACTGCCTTACCTTTGACGTGGGACTCTGAATTTACAAGAAGGCAGGTACAGGAAGCAAATCAAGGCCACAGAATAAAAGTCTTTACATAAAGCCTTTACCTGTGGGTGATTCTATGAGTGGCAGGCTCTGCGTGTTGTCCATCCTGCTTTCATTTTCAAATCCCTGCAAGGATATGCAGGTGGAATCACACACGTCAGCAGTAAGAAAAGACATACACATACATACACATACACGTCAGGTAGCCAGATTCGCAGAAGGAAAGTGGACGCTGGTCGGAGTAAGGAAGGAGGCCAAGCGGTTAAGCCCAAACCGCATGCAACACTTGAAGTTGGTTTACCCTATCTCCCTTCTCTCTTTCTCATGCCATCTTGGTACCGCCCGGCCCATTGGGACGCCGTTGTCCTCATGATTCTCTTGCTCCAGCTGCCTTTTCATCCCCATAATCAAGTGCGCTTGTACCGCTGCATTGTGCACCGACTTGCCTGTGAAAGTTTTCAGCTGGCTGTCAGTGGTCCCCATGCCTGTCAAGCGGGTTCCCAAGGACGTGTACACTGACACGCCGTGACCTACCGGGATGCAATGCGTCTGCTTGATGAATTCAACAGTGAAGCCTAGCTCTGTGAGAGTCACAAATAGTTCAGCATGATGCAGTGCCTTCTCACCCGCTTGACTTCAGGCATGGTCTGCTCAGCACCCCACTTCTATCAGCACAATGGGCTACCCTGCTGGCCAGGTCAGCCAATGTCTCTTCCGATAGGACCATGATATCTGGCTTTGTGAAATTCTGTACCTGCTCTGGGCTGGGCGCTGTTGGAGCCAGCTGTAACCAGGCAGCCTTTTTCACAGGTTGTGCTCAAGGGGTGATGCTGTGCAAAAGTATTCTGGGATGAAAACACCTGGACGCACTTGTACGCAAAGTGCTACGCTGCCAACCGTCACTAAACAAAACGTACACACACGTGTCGCACCTGGCATGTGAGCGTCACGTTTGCACACCTCTGTGCAGCGTTGAAACTGCGTTCAAGGGCAGCCATACAATACTATGAAACACACAAACCAGAACAGAGCTCTTCAAACTTGGTAGAGCTGCCAGTCAACTGTCACTTTGGAACTATTTAGATGCAGCGAATAGCGTGGTATCACTAGCGCAAGCCAGCAGGGCTACTAGGGAAGGCTATTGTCGTACAACTTCAATGAGGTTGACAAAGTGGCAAAGGCATTGTCCGTGCAATCAGCATTTGCAGGTCGGTCGATAGGCTGAAGCTTCAGCTTTACGCAGTACAGCTACGCCATGCAACTTGACGCTATGCTGACCACCACCTTGAGAGCACAAACAAGGGTCAAACAAGGCTTTCTGCAGCAATTAACAACCCGCTTACAAGTACTTGGTCATGCCTGGCATGCGAAAGCAGAGGGATCGTAGATAGGACCCCAAACATGCAACAGGCAACTGCAAGCAAGTGCAAGGTGAGCATAGTTTACTATAACGAGGGTTTACTGCTTTTCGCTTGCCTAGACCCAATGGAGTTACATGCTGCGTTATTGGTTTGTCATGCAGGATAATTCAAGTGCTGGAGGCATGATACATGCATGGTACGGATCCACTCACTACCACCTCGAAATTGCAACGTAATGCTTGCCATATTAACACCCAAGTGTGGAAATTCAATCCTCACCTTCTCTATCAGTGATTGCTTCGTGCAAGACTCTTTTGCAGCCAACTTCCAACTAGCTAGTGGTCTTACTACTATCACGTGCACGTTAGCCTTGCTCGCAATCAAGTACCTTACCTTCTCTATTATGGCGCGACATCGCAGTGAACAGCAGCCGGACATATACGCCAGGTCGTCATAGCATGAGGGCAGGTACATAAGTGCCATGCGCAAGCAGTCGGCTTGTACGTCTTCAGCGAAAGCCAGCAAGCTGTCGTAAATGAGTGACCCTGCGAATACAAGCAACACTTTCAATTACGCCTGTCTGTTCTTGCGCCTGTAGCGACGGAGCAAGGTCTCTTAACACTCTTGCTGGCGACGACAAGGTCTTGGAGGCAGTCGTGCGCTCGCATACGCACCGTTGAAGTCCGGCCACAGTTGTGGCTCTTGCCGAGAGCATTCAGCGTAGTACAGAACGTCGCGTTCTTCAGTCGTCAGAATCGCACTGGTGTTGGCAGCGGTTGGGCCTTTACGAACCTCAGGCAGGTCCAGACGAGTTTCGTTGACTGGACAGGCCAGCTGAGCATCGAGGGAAGTGGCAGGGAGGCAGCGGTCCAGTACGCCCGAGATGTGGGGGATGAGGTGGGTGGCATTGCTGCAAACGTACCTCCAGAAAGGGGTGAGGCACTCGATACCCAGAGTCTGCATCTGACAGAGAGGGCATGTAGCAAGTGCCCAGCGTTGATCACTTGGTATCGGGATGAAGGTCACGACCATTACTGCCATGCGCTTGCGCGCGCTGACTGTCGCGCTGACTGTGGCCAGCATGCGCATGCATTTCAAGCTGAACACGGTCACATGCGCTGTACCTGGTGAGCTACTACATCCACACGAACATATATATGAATGTGGTATGAGTATGGAATGAAAAGTCCGGCTATTGCTGCAGCGCTGTCATGATATGCACAGTTGCATATGCGTTTGGAGAGGGGGAGAATGTCACAGTTGTGTGACCTCCCGTTTCCTCACTTGCAACTCTCGGGAAATGGAGCACAGAGTACCCCCAGGACACATTGAACACGGGGGTTTCTGGTCTTGTGCTACCCGTAGGCCTTTAGGCTTTTACAGTTCTTTCTTTCGTTCATTCCCACGCTACAAGCGCATGCTCGCCATCACGAACCGAAGCGCACGATGCACTTCATCAGTCGCAGCTTAGTCCTCGCAGTGCAAAACATCCGATGCGATTAGGGCGGTGTAATAGCGCACACATGGCCTGGGCTACTTCGCTTCGCTGGTGTGACCATGCGAACACTCACTTACCATTCTCACGACCCGCTCACAGCCAGGCGTGCAGCAACCCGACTGCAATGAAAGGTCTTGAAGGCAGACTGCCAAGCCTGTCGCCACAATGCTGAAGCAGGCTGCAAATGGTGGTGTCCAACAGCAAAGCACAGTGCTTTGGCAGCTCGTAAACATCAGTTCCTGATGAGATTGATCACAACTCTATCAATACTTCCAGCACGTTAGGCACATGATTCCCATCGTCCTTCTTTATGGTTTGTTAGTTTTTGGCAACCATGGAATCAAAAGCGTGCACTTGCTGGCTAAAGAACAGCATCGCATCCTGGCCTTTGCTGCCTCTGTTGGGACTGAGGTTTATTTAACATGGCTGTGTGCATGTCAGTGACGTAGGTTTTAAACTTGAAACGTTTATTATAGACAGTGAAAGACCGCCGCTAGCGGCCCCGTGAAATCAGGCCTTTTGAAGAAATGTTACGGGTGGCAGTTACCGGCTGCCCGTAGGAAACCCAGGCCCGAAGGGCCTGGGTTTACCGGGCCGTTTCTCAACCGCCGGTCCAACTGTCGGGCAGGGTTACGGGCTGCCCGTGAATTCGCAACACTTTACGGGCTGGACTTGAACACCATGCCACCAAAGAAGAAGCTCAAGGGCGGTTGCGAGCAGGACCTGGGCGGACACAGCCGACGCTAACAGCGGATCAAGTTGAGCTGGAGGAAGAGGGTGTACGTGAGCTACGCAGCAACACACGCGCCGGCCCTTCAGGTGTGTTCTGCCTGATCTGTGTATGTGGCTGCATGCTTGCGCTGCCTGCCGTCCTCTCCATGTTCTGCCTATGCATTCTTACCCTCTCCATGTTGCATGCCTGTCTTCCCATGCTCTGTACGTTGTTGTTGCCCTCACATGCTCTGCACATCCATGCGCACCCTCTCATGCTTTGTACGTCTCTTGTCATGCTTTGCAGGTGGCAACACTCGGCATGAGCTCACTTAACCAGCAGCCCGTGAATGTGCAGCCCATGCCAGGCAGAGTTTACCGGCAGCAATCGGTTACTGAGCGCCGTGCCCGTAAAGCAAAAATGCAGTTTACCGGCAGCCCGTGAAAACAAAAATCAGCCGGTCTTTCACTGATTATAGAGTCCCTACGGATTTCTCCATACGGATTTCTCCATACAGAGAGAGGAGACAGCACGCTCTAACTGCCAGCAAACAGCAAACAGCATGGGTAACAGCCATCATGGCCCGCTGCAGGAGGTGTATATAACCAGTTGAAGCTAGAAGGGTGAACCTTCGCAGACCTTCCCCAAACTGGTTATAGAGTCCCTGGTCTCATGTGCATGTTTGTCACGAGCTTGGCTTGAGCAGAGCTGTTTTTGTTTTTTGAAAGCACGTGGCATGCACCAATGTGGTCTGTCTGTTGCCGTTACCCACCAGGCGTCATGACTCCTTCCAGCTCACCAACTAGGTCGCGCAAAAATGTTGCTGGGAGCAAACAGAAGGGGAGCTGATGGTTGGATGGACGTGATGCACGATCATTGAATGTGCTGGGTCTGGCATGCAGGGCCTCTGCACATAAATGTACTAGTACACATACCCTTCTCGTGGCTTGTATTTGATGCGTCGCCACAGCGGCATATGAGCGTGTACGACATGCGTCATCGCTCACATTAACAGCTCACACGCATTTCACACACCCTCCATTGTGACAGCCTACCAGAAAGCGCAACAGATGGCAATGACAACAACGCGTTAACATAAATCAACCTACCAGAAAAGTTGGCGTGCGGTATTGTCGGCACGGGACAACCCGGTTGATGAAAGACAGATGGCGATGGCTGCTGGGGTGGTGGAGTGCCATCGCGGGGTCGCTGCTGTTCGGGAACTGTCCTGAGCCCGGTGGTGAAAGATGTCGTTTGGCTGGCAACTGAGTTGATTGAGGACACGACGAGATAAGTGGCCAAAAGACCGCGGCAACGAAGCTCACGAGCCAAATGTCGCAGCTGCCGGGCGGGTCGCGTGGGCGCACTTACTGTCATCGCGATGATTCTAGGATTTCTGGATGCCACATCTGGTATGATTCATCTGATGACTAAGAAAGTCGAATGCGCCAGCAACGTGTCGGAGCACGAAACAAAAACGTGTCGGAGCACGAAACAAATACAATTTGGAAACCCTGTCTGCTTTTTTTCATGCTTTCAACACTGCGTTCGGAGCACGCAAAACATGCAATTAATTTTGTTTCGTCGACATGTTACAAGGCTCAACCAGGTTAACGCAGGCTAGCCACTCGTAGGAACTGTCTGTGTTCGGCTCTGTATTGGTGTCCTGATTGGTGCGTGGGTTTACTGGTTGTTGTGCATTCCTGCAGAGCGCACGTGCTCTATGTGCTGCCACACAAACAAAATTTTGACAAATTGCATGTCATTTCCGCCACTCAAAGAGAAAGGGTGTGGAAGGCAGCCTGAGGGGTGAGGTCAGGGGCCCCATGTCACCCCCTCAGTCCCTCAGCAACCAGTTGGATGTTGAACCAGACGATATGGTTGAGGATTGACCATATTCACCATATGGAATTTGCATTTGCACTTTTTTTTTTGCATTTGGCCTCAGAACCAACTCAAACTACTACAGGCACTGGATGCTGATTCATACGACAGCCTACTTGCACCTCAGTGCTTACCTGCAGTCCACAAATGAGCTGTTTGTTTTGAGTGGAGGTGGCGATTTCCCTCTGCTCTTGCTGCTCAGCCAAGCTTTATGATTCCAACGGATGCCCGCACCATCTGGTCTGCCCGCACCTATGCAGTCCCCCGTCATACATTGACCAACTATTGGAAAACGGTCTTCGCAAGCTGCTATCCAGGGCTGCTAGCAGTTCAGCCTCGGTACCCATCCTCGTCTCTTGCACGGCTTGATAGCTTCCGCCGGCGGGTTCCGTGCATGTGGGCCCCCATGCTGTCATCTCTTCTTGTCTTGTTCGCCCTTGGTGCACGAGCGCCCCCCTGGTATGATCTCCCTGTAATGTATGCTTCCTGATCATGTTTCTTGCATGGCCTGCCGCTGCTGTTTGCGCTCGGTGCATGTGCGGGGGCCCCGCTACTATGGTCTCTAGACTTAATTATCCACCGGAAGTGCTCGTGTTCTGCGCTGAAGCAGCCTGCACCAGCATGGTGGTTTCTGGGTGCGTCCCTCCACAGTCGTAGTACCCTGCGCCTAGGCACCGGTCCGCTAGGGCGGTGGTGTAACGAGCTATGTTTGGCTGCGTACACAGCAGCGTGCGGAACTCGCTGTGACAGTTGTCAGGCACCTGCAAATGGCAAACTGAACTCGCTGGAGAACAGAGAATGAATTAACAGCAGGCATGCACATGCTCCTGGACATTGGCGTCATGGCCTGTCTGACGTTAGGTGTAGTGCTGTGGCCAGACAAACAATAGCTTCATGTGCGGGCCCCTGCAACACAAGTTATGTTTGAGGGGTCGCGCTGATGGTGGTTGTGCTGCTCAGCCTTCCTTAAGCAGGCCAATCAGCGTCCACTTTCTCTCTTCCTCTCTCTCCCTCTCTCTCTTGATGTCCTGGAAATGCAGAGCTCGTCATGCTATACTGAGTTCTCCCTGTTGGTGTTGGGCAAAGCATGCCCTGGCTGACCTTGCTTCTACAAGCATTGCGTGTTGACACTCACCGACCGCATGGCCAAAGCACATTCATACGAGCAACAGCCCATCTGCACCGCCATCTCCGGCTGGCACGACGAGCTGGTCTTGGCTATCTGCTGGCGGCACTGAGGCGAGGCCTCTGCCAGGAGCTTGAGCGTCTGGGTGGTGACGGTCACTGCGTTGTAGCCATCCCAGGGCTGCTCAGTTAAGGGACACTGGCCTGGTCAGCAACAAGCAACGCTCACACGTGATTGGCATTGAGGACCTGACAAGCAACAGGAGGACTTTCATCACCATCACAAATGTAGTATGACTGCAGCTCAACCCTGATTTTGTTTTGATTCATGTCTTTCTTTGGCTTGTCGTGCCTGCTTTGTCCGCCTCGCTACTTTTTCTAGCTCCAGATAATCCAGGCCGGGCCTTAAAAAGGCCCATGTAAAACAAATCACAAGCACTCACGTGCCCTGCTTTAGCACGAACGCCTGTCAGTACTATACCGAAATGAATGCCCATGCCTGGGCTTGCATGCCTCCCTCACCCTGGAAGACAGCGCCAGGTCTGCGTTTTAATCATTCCCAAACGCACCTGAGCTTGTTGCCACCAGTGGCAGGCTGCGTGCGCTGGGGCCCCCTCTGTCGAACGTCGTCATCCCGCCATCAAATCCCTGTGGCATTCCACACAATGCTTGAACACTTTGTGGTCATTCACCAACACGGACGCCTCAGCGCTCAAAGCAGCAGAGTTCTTGTTGACGGCCAGGTGAGGAAGTCCTGTTTTCCTGTTTCAGTCTATGGACTGATTGCCAGATGTAACGGCCCTGCAGATGTAACGGTGTAAGAAAAAGAAAGAAAAGAAAAGAGAAAAAGAAAAAGAAAAAGAGACGGTAGGCATGGTGAAGGAGGCCGGGCATCAATGCACAACCCCCATGTGTGCCTGTGGACAGGGCTCCATACCTGATGTCCCACCACCCTGAGCTCTCTTTTCCTGCTACTCTCCTGGCAGGCTGGGGTTGGTTGTGCCGTGCATTTCTGGCGCCAGAGCCCTCTTTACTCAAGGCCCATTAGCACGGTCGCTGGTCGCGGCGGGACACACATACCTAAGTTTAAGGTTATTGTACGGAACTATTGCAGCAAAGCTACAATGCAGCAAACCTAGCACATGAGGTGATGCTCATTGAAGCTCAGGATTCAATGGGCCTGGCTGACTGAGACGAATGGGTGTATGGAACATCATCACTGCTTGCTGCACTTGTCTGGCCTGGTCACGCTTGTCCGCCCTGGTCACACTCAATTGCCCTGGTCCCACCCTCACGTGGCCTACCTGGCATGAGAGAGACAAGTTGGCGCACCGGATCCCAGCGTTGAAACTGCAGGTGTAGGGAAAGAGTCAAGCATGGAGTGGCAAGTTGCCAGCAGAAGACCCTGGACCATTCCTGTGCTGAGCGCTTTGCGGGCTGTTCACGCCTCCAGACTGCCTGGTCTGCCGCACCATCAGGTGAGAAGCAACAGTGAGCATAAAGCCGTGTTGCTAATGCAGCCACTCACAAGTATTTTGTCAGTGCAGGTATTCGGTTGCAGAGCGAGCGCTGGAAGGCAACAAAGCACGGGATAGGCACCTGCAAGCCAACACAGTTGTTGGCGACCGCATGCAGGGCCAGCTGAGCACGCAGATCAATTGTCGATTTTTACAAGACAACTGGGCTAGACCATTGTGCATGGCATGCATTGCCATCATCATAATACTCCCAAGTAACCTGGACAGAGAATGCAGGCTGAGAATCCAAGCCGGGAGGAGGCAGGAAGAAGCACCACTGTCCTGTGATGACGGGCCCTAGTTCATGGGTGACATTGTTTTGTACAAACGACTGTACACAACGAAGTTTTCAGCGGGATTCGTAACCCAATGGATTAAATTGAAGTTACGAATAGGTTTTTGGGTGTTGGAGCTGGTGTTGGAGCTTTTACAAACATCTTTGCAGCTGGAATGGCTTTTTGAAGTGTAAGGTTCACAACCAGTAGGTAGTGAACATGCACGTTTTGCTGGAGGGGCAAGAGCGGTACGGGGTAGACATACACCCAATAATCTGCCCTGCCATTCTACGGCATCAATTAAACACTCCTATGTCACTGTGGAAATTTTGAATCAGGTGGCTGCCCATGGGCTCTGACCAGATTCTGGCCAAGTGGTACTCGCCGGTTTTCTGCCACATGGGCAGTGTGCTGTTTGGCGAGCAGCACACGGGATCTTTAGCTCCCTCTCGGACAGGAGGTCGAGCACTTCAAGAGCTGCACATTGCACAGACTCTTGAGAATTACCCACCACCATCCCCTGGCATCCTCCAGGTGCAGCTGGCAGGCTAATAGCACAGTGTTACGTTGCAAGAAAGCCAGCCCTAGCACAGTCAACTACGCTGTGTGTTGTTTGGGCAGGCTGTCTTGCGGTGTCTCG
>QAXH01005112.1:0-37349 GCA_004335635.1 Chloromonas sp. AAM2
CCTGCGACGGAACAGCAGCACCTGTTCAGCTTGCTTGGTCCCTCAACAACCAGCTTCACGTCACACTGGTGGTTTTGTTGCTTGCTATACAGCCAGGAGAACTTCGTGCATCGCTGTTGCTGTTGCTTGATCTGTCTTCCAACGTGCCCTGGCGTGACCTAACTGTTGCCAGCTGGGCGCAAACCACCAATCACAGACTCAAAGTTCACAGATAAACCGTCCAGTCGGATGTGACATGTACGGGCAGCGCAAATGAGGCAAGCGCGCTTCAATCTGCACAGCTGCTACACCTGATAGAGCGAGGAGAAGCGTTCGAGACACCAGCATTGGTGCACCACGGTTTCTTGATGTGTCACTGCATCAGACACAGACACAACAAGAAAAGACACTGATTGATACAGCACAATCTCACCTCTTGTGGTGAGAAGCTGACCGGCAGTTGACAGTTGATGGTCCCATCTGACATGCCCTGGAGGTCAGGCTCGAGCAGCCGTTCCTGCTTCCCCGCACCACCATGCCGCGGGGACGAGGAAGAAGAGTCTGTCCCGTCACTCAACCCGCGCCCCGCATTGTCAGTGCGGCTGCTGGCGTGCGTGCGTGTGCTGCAATACTGGGAGCCTTCGGAGCTAGTGCGGCCCAGGGCAACCGGCAAAGGGTGGCCGGGCCGCAGGTCCAGACTGCCATGACGCACCTCCTCCTCCTCCTCAACCCCGCGCACATCAACGCCGGGCCCCTGCGAGCTGTTCTGTGCAGGAGGGGCGTCTACAAATGGATTACTGTTGTCTTGTTTGTTTGGTTGTTCTTGCTGTTGTTGTTGCTGTTGTTGTAGCTGCAGTGCATGTCGCTGTGATGCTTGTTCGAGCTTAGTCCAGTCGCCAAACCTGCAAGAAAGTAACATACAAGACATCTTACAGTCAGTAGGATCTGGTTTGGTGTTGATGTTGATGTTCAAGCAGTGCTAAAACCAACTGCACTGGGCTGATGCTCTGAGGTCTCACAATGGGGATGCAGACAATCCTAGACAATTGGCTTGAACACTACAATCAGCGCATGGCAGAAGGCTTATATTTAGATATCCTTCATGACTCACAGGTTGATTGCCATGCAGATAAAGGATGTTATGGTGACGAAATGAAGCAAACATTTTTTCAACGCAAAGGCTTTACGAACAAGCTTGATGTGTACCGCTGCAAGGAAAGTTGACCAGCATTCGTTTGACTATCGCTGCTGAACACCGGGTCGTGTCAACAATGCTGCACTCACTTGACTCGTTCTATGTCGCGAAATTCCTGCAGCACTTCGCTCTTGATCTCACACGGATGCACGGGCATGAGCAGGTGCAGACCAGGCGTAAGTTTATCGGCGTCCTTGGCGGTGCGGGCAGCGGCGGCCTGCGCCGATGCCGCGCGTGCATCCTCCATCGCCTGCAGGCACAGAGATAAAGATGAGCTCACGCACGGCCAAGTGTGAAATCTGCCACTGGAGGGGCATGGCTTGTATTGCATTTAAAAGGATGAGCAAGGCAAGAGCAGCGATGTGCAACCTCCACATGAATGTTTCTTGCAGGCACACTGCATCTACTGAAAGTGCTGAGCTGAGTAAACATAGCAGAGTAATCTTCGGTTGTATGCTCCAGGTCGGCACGCGCGCACAGTGTCCAGCACCCTGCCTCAGGCGCCGGCCGGTCATGCCCCAACGCCGACGCGGCAAAGGCCTGGCCTTCCTCTCACTTTCAGACACGAAGTCATGGCACGTGGTCCTAGCCAATTGAGGGACACGTCCAGGCAGCGCAGGGTATGACTGCATGCTGCAGCATTCATCAGAGCACCCACGCCTGCACGCATGACAACAAGGAGCGAGTCGGCGTGCTGTTGTGCGAGTGACACGCAAGAGAACGGTGTTCACAACCTTAGTGCGCCTGTTCAAAGGCCTTTGT
Organism: Chloromonas sp. AAM2; assembly: GCA_004335635.1. NCBI lineage: Eukaryota > Viridiplantae > Chlorophyta > Chlorophyceae > Chlamydomonadales > Chlamydomonadaceae > Chloromonas > Chloromonas sp. AAM2. Next base: position 1,937 of record QAXH01005112.1, read on the forward strand.
CATCCGTTATTAATTCATGCGATCAATTGCTTGCATGCACCAGCTGTCTCTCACCTTTATGCGTGAAGTGATTGCTTGCGACCTCGAGCTGTTCCAGCGTGCCTGTCGACGCCGTAGCCCTTACGACCGCTGCGAGGCTGAAGGCCGCTGGGTCACCCGCCTCGCAGTCCGACAGAGCCAGCAGGGTCAGGGGGCGCTTAGGCATGGATAACACCTCGCACCAGGTCTCCAGGCCTGGAAGGGTCGCATCCATGGGCATGCGCACACATTATATGCTGGGTGGCCACTATGTACATGCCCGATGGATGGCCACTTTGTACATGCCGAAAAGTCAGAGCAGGCAAGCGTCTGGTGAATTGGACGTCCTACAGATTCATGTGTCGACCATCTGACGTCTCCATGCCCAAGGATGAGTCCACTCATTCTGCCCATGTGTGCCTGCCTGGCCGCACCTGGCGTCCCCATGTTGGTGTTTCCGCTGAGCTTGATGACGGCCAGGGGCAGCTTCATGGCAGCTGCCGACAGAATGTGGCTGCCCCTGTCCGTAATCCTGCAACAGAACGAGAGTGGAGTTCACCGATGAACAAATCTCTGGGAGCACCTTTATTCGGTCCAAATTCATTTCAAGCCCGAACTAAAGGACTAAATATTCCGTAAGTTTTATGACAACTACAACCAGCCCGGCCTGGCCAAACCAAATTGCTCAACTTCAGGTAGTCAGGTAGACATTGCCTACGGTTTGGGCGGTCCGGAGCTGGCCAGCCCAATCGCCACACCCCACTGTGCATGGACATTGAACGGTTACTACTTGAACGGATACTGCAACTGTCCTTGCTCTGACGCTTTGTTTGCCATTCCAGCAGGCTTTTGATTGATTGAGTTTTCATCTGTCTCTGAGCTGCGGGACACATCCCTTTTATGCACATTGCGCGCATCGGCATGGATGTAAGAAGACAACAAAAATAACAACAGCCTTAGGTCACATTGAGCAACAGACGAACGGCCTACCCGATCCTTGACAGGCTTGGGGCTGATAAAGGGCTGATGAGGCTTGGGGCTGATAAGCAGTATCGGTCGCCCCCATGACCGAATGTCTCAAGCGAGGTCACCCATGCGCCACGTCCATTAGTCGCGGGCTGAGCTCATATCCTTTCTGCCTTCGGGCCTGTCCCTGCCTTTCCTTCTGCCGTTCTTGTTTCTTCTTGCTCAAGGTAGGTCAAGGCGGCACACATCCCGTCACATGTCCTTTGACGACTTCCCTGATGTAACAAATCAATCAACTGATCACGGTGCCCTTCCCACCTGCAGTAGCTTAGGTCAATTGTGTTGAGGCAGAGGCAGGTGGTGAGCGAGGCCGCCAGGTGCTGCACGGCCATGTCGTCCCACCCCGTGTGAGGGGCCCACAGCTGCTGCAGGGTAGTGGAGCCGGCCAGAGCCTTGGCCAGGTCAGCACAACCCTGTGGATAAGCAAAGTACAACGTTTCAGAGATTAGCAAACACGATGCAGTGGACGTGACATGGTGACGTGGACATGAAATGAACATGGCACGATGAACCCAGCCGGAGCCTTGGCCAGGCCAGCGCAACCCTGGTGTGCGAACAATGCAAGCGTAAAACATCAGCAACGGCAGACATACCATGGTGAGATCGACTTGATACGACGAAGCGAACGAAGCTGGACAAACGCGCTTTCCAAATAGTGAGCTTGGCATTACATGATGTCAGCGGTGAGCGTAAGAGGTATGATGAATTGCACCTGACATGACGTACGCTCCTTGCACAGCCAGCATGCAAAGACCCCAATATATTGATCACAGTCATGAAGGTGGCGTGATGGGATCAAGTAGTGGCATTCTGTGACAGTGTTGAGGTCACGAGAGCCTTGGCTGTCCAACCTTGCCCAGCCTTAGGCTGACTGCCTCCCACCTGTGGTCCAATGTCGTTGTGTCCCAGGTGCAAGCACGTGAGCTGCTTGCTGTCCTGAACGCACCGACTCAAAGAAGCGGCGCCTGCAGGGGATGCCGGGGGAAGAGTGAGCAGTACAAGTAGTATGACATCGCCTGATGAGTGGAAGGAACTGGTGAATGTAAGGGCAGGGTGGGCGATGCTAACTGGCATGATACTGTTGGTGACGTGATGACAGCACGTACATAGAAACTAGCACGTCTCAAAGAGGTTGAATGTGTCAGCACCCCATGTGCCCATTTGTGCAGACAGGTATACATCTGTATGGCAACTGTCAGCATGAGGAGGTGCTCGGCATCCGGACACAATTGCAATGTTCTGTCTGACTATGTACCGGCTCGGCCCAAGCTCCTGTTTCTACCAGTCACCATCACCATCAGCCGTCTCCTGAGCCACACGTACCCTGTGCCGTCATGCCGACCCTGTCCAGTTTGAGTATCTTGATGCTGCTGTTGGCAGCCAGCGCGTCGCACAGCCGCCCCACGTTTCCGTCACCCAGGGCATTGCCACTCAGGTCAAGAACCTGAACAGGGCAAGCAACGTGAAATAAGGAGAAGGGCAAACAATGTGAGTAGGCACAGGCACAGGGCAAACAAAGGTGGTGAACACGGTGAACGATGTGATTAGAAACAGAGCAAGTACGCTGTAGCCTGCGAAGAAGAGCATAGAAGTTAGCATGCTCACTGTCAAAGACACATGCAGAGGGTGGTCTGGTCCTGCCGGGCTTGCAAGGTTGGTCTGCATTTAGCACCAGGGCTGCTTTGCCTTTGAATGCAAACGGGGATGTGTGCCTGGGATATCGGTTGGCTGGCCCTGCCATGCTTCCGCTGAAAGACTCATCCAACAACTTACCCAACACGCAGCAGGGGCCCTGCGATGCTTGTTGCCTGTCTCACCTGCAGAGCCCTGCAGTGCTTGAGGGCGGTGCAGATGGAACCCAGTGCAATGCGTGATACGCCGCCCCGAATCCTGCACACACACACATGTCCACACTTGACTTGAGTCCACTGCTCAAAGGACGGCGCTGTCACACCGCACAATGTGTTGTGCCACAGGCTCAGATCCTACAGACGAGACCTGGAGCCGTCTCTGGATTGCCGACTGCTCCTCATTGAGGTACCATCAGGCAGCACTCCATCCTTCTCCGGCTGCCACCGTCCCCTTCCCCCTTCCATGCCCAGCCCTTGCTCACTTGAGCTGTCTGATTGACGCGCTGGTCGCCACTGCGTGTGTGACGGCGTCCCAGCCCGCACTGCTGAGGTCGCAGGTTGAGAGCACCAGCTTGACTAGGTTCTCACTGGCGGAGAGACCACTGCAGGAAAGCAGAGGGGCAGCAGGGGCAAACATGGCACAGCATGAGGGAAGACAGTGCGGGACAGGAACACTGCTACTTGCAGGAAGCCGCAGGGTGACAATAACATGGCGGGTATGACATCACGACAGCATCAACAGTAGCAGGGCAGTGGGCTGATAACCAAACAGGCCACTGCAGGAAAGCAAGGGGCAGTAGAGCACAGCATGAGGGGCTGCAGTGCAGGGACGCTGTAGCATGCAGGGTGACAACAACATGGCCGCTGCCAGGAAGGGTATGGTATGACGGCACCATCGACAGCACTAGCGTACATGTGAAAGAAAGTGTAGTGCTCGGCTTGAGATGGTGTGACGTGCCCTCAGCTATTCGAGCATGATAGCCCGTGGGCATGGGCATCACCATCGACATCATTACATGGCATTTGTAAAACTTCCTAAAGCAAACCTCAATCAAACAACACCAGCTGAGCACTGTGCTGTCCTCACTCACTGGGCCAGTTGGGTGACAGCCTCGTCGTACACATTCAACTCCTGGAGCACCAGGGACTTGAAGTTGGGATAGGCCAGCAGGGCCACGGTTACGCACTTGGCCAGCTGACTGTCAATGTCCACCTGCACTCACGAAAACAACAAGGCAGAGCTGTTACAGGTGGTATCCATCCAGCCAGCCCAGCCTGGGTTCAACCCAGCAGGCCAACCTGGCCTGGAGTGTGGCTACTGCATCTGCTTCTGCCTTCGTCTGTATCTTACCCTGTAGGTGTCTGCCTTGACTAGTGGGTGACCTTGACTAGTGGGTGACCTTGACCAGTGGGTCACCTTGACTAGTGGGTGACCTTGACCAGTGGGTCACCTTGACTGGCGGGTCACCTTGACTGGCGGGTCACCTTGACTGGCGGGTCACCTTGACCAGCGGGTCACCTTGACTGGTGGGTCACCTTGACTGGCGGGTCACCTTGACTGGTGGGTCACCTTGACTAGTGGGTCATGATTGGGGACTGCCAAGAAAGAGAAGTTTGGACAGAGATTATTTGAACTGCAGCATTGTACGCCTGCTTGCTATCGTTGCCATGCTTTAGACAACGCCTTGGGCAAACCTGTGACTGCCATGCAATGATGATGGTGATGATGCCCTGTACTGTTGCCATTCTCCACTCAATGTGAGAGATGCAGCTTCTGTGCTACAGCGCGCTTGGCCTTACCTGCTTGAACCTGCACTTGCGCGTGTTGAGTCGCGCCGCCGCCTCAAAGGCCGCCTGAACCAGGGGCTTGACCTGTTGGGTGAGCAGCGGCATAGATCAGGTATCATGCCCCAGAGCAATCCATGGCATCAACAGGCCACGCTTGGTCACAAACACGTCAAAGCCACACGTGGAGTTTGTACTACTACTGCTCTGCCAGTGCAAAAGGGCCACACACAGGTCGCAATGCTGCGCCTCATCACACCATGCTCAGGCCGCATGAAAATATGCTCTAAAACACTGCTCTGCCAGCCCCAGAACGACCCAAACAGCAATTCACTGCAACGATAGTGTTCTGTTGACTGTCCCAGGTTTCAGATGCTGACCTGAGAGGGGTGTGAGCCCGCAGCCATGAACGCCTCAGCACTGATCTCCAGTGCAGCCCACCCTGCAGGAGACCAGTCAAGGCAAACCACTGGTCAAGGGGCAGCATTCCAAGGCCTGCTGAATGCATTACAGAACGAGCCTGTTGCCCCTTGATGTGCGCTGTCCAAGGACAGGCCAGCGACATGCGTGTTGTGCTCCTGGGCTTGTCTGCCCCTGCAACGACCTGCTGTTTGCCTGTCTGTCCCTGGGGCGTGACTCCCTGCTGCCCTGCTGCCAAGGTTGGCCATTGCCCTCCCTACCTCGCAGCACTCCAATACAGACCTAGTACCCTGCAACAACCCTCCTTCAGCGGCTTCATCATTGCAACCGGGCTGTCTAGCCTGAGGAATGGCAGCGATTTCACACCACCATTGCGCCGAAGTGCCTTTGCTGCTGCAATCTCATCCTGCTGGTCACCCAAAGCTGCTTGTCCCATGATGGCTGCTCTGCGCGATGTCTGCTCCATGGAGCGCTGCTTTGTTTCCTCTATGCCACCACTTTGCTGTCCTGATGGGGCACTGTTGGCTTCCTGGTCTTCAGTGCCTGCCTTAGTTCAGTGCCTCGCCCACTGGCAACCCCACAACTCCTTGTGCTGCAGCTGCTTGCTCTCTGCACGCCCAGCACACCATTGGTCGCCTTGCCTGTCTAGGTGTCACACTCACCAACAGTATCCTGAACCCAGTCCTGGAGCTGTTCATCTGTGATGGGCCCGGGCACACGGGGCTGCGGCACAACGCAACAGAACGCCAGCACTCTCAGCTGGCATACAAGATAAGGGTGGCGCCCGGCACCATCAGAAGCTTAGAAGTGGTGCAAGAGCTGGAGCACAGAGCAACAGAGCTAGTTGTGGCCTAACTAGTGATTGTGACACAACCAGCAACCAACTGGCGTGTAGTGCAAGCCCGAAGTCTCCCAGACACCATGTCACACAACCAGCGGACTAGGGAACAATGCATTGCAAACTTTGGTTGCTTGATCCCACATCATGCGACCGATGTGTCAGATACAAGGAGTGAGGCTGTGAGGCCCCGTCTACCGCCCTGCTGTCAGTGCATGTGGGTGTCGATGCATGCATGAGCTCACCTGCATGCATGTCGGTGCGCTTGGGCAGATGGACCACCAGACCTCGCCTTCCCGAGCCGGCCACTGACCGGGTCCGCCTCCGCACTGGGCTGCCGCGTGAAGGAACTGCATGGTGCGAGACCTGCGATTACACTGTCCCGACCATCTGGGCTAGCGACATTACACGCAGCCTGTCTCGAGGAAGCTGCCGGGCTGATGCTGTTCCGGGCTGCAACTGAAAACGGATGTGGTTGACGTTTGGTAAGTGCAGTATCAACAGCTTGACGCCGTAGCTTTTTTATTGCATATAGTATCTCCCCGACAGAGGTGTGCCTGCCTTTTGGTTTCACGAGGCCTGTCTCCCTTCGGAGATGCAGTAGGTTCGCATCTACCCTGCCTTCTCCTGCCTTGATTAAACTTCGGGGTTTCAAATCCTCTGTTACAACCATAATACTAATAAAAAAATCCTTTTTATAGCAGGTGGGGAGGGGGGAAAATCCGGAGGGAGTGCACACCATGAGGGCACCTCGCCTTTCCAGGCTAACATCTTCAAGCACGGGCCGTAGCAACGTGCAATGCCGGTCTTGACGGACTTGGACTTGGGCACGAATGCACTGTGTCACCCTTTTTCGTCTCCGCATGATTCGTTTTTACGCAAGTCTGTGGCGGGCAAAAGCGTTTGCCTTCAAGAAGAAGGGCTGAGTTCATAAGGCATTTACCTTGCATGCAAAGCGCAAGACAGTACTCATACGAGTGCATTGTGTTCCCGCAAACTGCCTACAGTTGCTTACTGGCATGCAGCTTTTGCATGAGTACCCTGTTGGTACTACGTTGTCAAGTACTCCATGTAATGAAAAAGGCGCGTACGTCTTTGACACCTACGACAGAGGTGTATCAGGTGTGGTGGGACCCCCCGCTGTGTGTCTTCTGACTGATCCTGCCTTACTGATGACCTTTGATGGATCCGTTAACAACCTTGTGTGGTAGGGATGGATAAAACATGGCATCAAGCTGCTATTTTGATCTAGTGTATGCACGCACCTTGGGCTTGACAACACGACCCAGCGATGCTGTTGTTCAAGTAGCAGGTAAGCAAGTTGTACCCGCAGTGGGTGAACGCACGTTCAGGCTCAATCTCCATGAACACATGGAGTGGGTGGACGCCATGGTGCTACCAGCACTAGTGGACGGAGTACACGTCCTCCTAGGCGAGTCTTGGCTGAAAAGACACGATGTGGAAATGAGCTATGCACGTCAACGTTGCACTCTGTATGTGAGGGGCAAACGATTTTCTTTGCGGTCCCGTACTGAAGTGCCCACCATGCATAACATGATCTCACCACGGAGTATCATATCGTACTGCATGGATGGCGGTATTGTCTGAAGGTAAGCCACCACCAAAAGTACTTAACGCTAAGCAGGCCGCATACCGCTTAAGCAAGGGCGATCGCTCTATGCTGGTATGGGTGCGGCATGCACGGAACCTTACCGGGGAAGATGAGGTGAGGAACGAGCATAACGCAGGTAAGGCACACCATGTAGTTACAGCCAGTAAGGTGACTGCAGCACCTGTTGCAGCTGACAATGATGGTTTGGTGCCTGACCATGAAATGGAAGCGCTGAAAGCAGAGTTCTCAGATGTGTTGGTGGATGAGCTGCCCGCTGGATTACCAGTACTCCACCGTTCAGACCCATGTATAGGCTAAGCCCGCGTGAGTCTGAGGAAGTACAACGGCAAATCAGGACGTTGTTAAATAAGGGGTTCATAACGCCAAGTACGTCACCTTACGGTGCACCCATTTTGTTTGTGGGTAAAAAGGATGGCACGCTAAGGATGGTCACCGAGTATCGTGCCCTCAACAAGATCACTGTAAAGAATAGGTATCCCCTACCTAACATAACGGACTTGCATTATCGTTTTCAGGGGAAAACCGTTTTCGCGACGGCTCAAGGCTATTCTCAACAGGTTCTGGACCCTGCTGACGCTCATAAGACGGCCTTTAGGACGCTCATAAGACGGTCATGACTTTGTATGTTCATAAGACGCTCATAAGACGGCTCTGCATGATGACTTTGTATGCACGGCAATAATCACACACCAAAGGGCAGCCAGCGGTCATGCAGTGGCATCTGAGGCCACATCAACATGCCTCAACGTGTCATGATAACACGCACATATGTTAGACGTGAAAGCGCTCCAACCGTCACTCACCCCTGCAGGATTGCCCATCTTGCTGATCGTGTTGAACAGAGTTGACTACGATAGAAGACGCATAATGCAGAGTTCTCTAGCAGACCAAAAGTTGGATCTCTACTTACGTCGTGTTGACTAGTCAATATTGCTTCACATTCGTCAATGATCGCCCCACCAATCGCCCCACCGGCCACTTGCAGCAATGCTTGCCCTTGACAGGAATGGAATGCGCTTGCTCATCTGCTTTGCCAACGTTCGGCAGGCCCACAATGCCCATCTGCAGTCAAGCAGACACGCAATTGTTTTCAAAGGGCATCATGCTGCAAACCTCTGCTAGTGTGCAAGCCAGTATTGTCATCCAGTAGCTAGCCCTGACCTGCACCAAAGGTTCACCGTTTCACACTGTGCTCGCACACATGGGGTTGCTCTTAAATCTGCCCCGCAGGGGCCACTGAATGCAAGAAATGGCGAGCACTGCACGTGACGTGTTGCAGGGCCAAAGATACAAGGCCAGCACAGCTACGATCAGAGCCCGGCAAAGAGGTGCCTATCCATGCATCAAGCACATGCAAAGGAACCAAGATGATATCTGAGGCCATCTGACTTCGTCGTCCTTCTTTTTAGGCGGCATTCTCACCGTTTGGAGGTCAATCAATTTAGGACATTCAGCTGACAGTCTGGGAAGCCAACTTGTCTGCCGGCTATTTGCGGTTGTTGATTCAAATTACAACCGGCGGAAGGGGTTGGTGTTACGGCACGACTGGTCGATCTTGAACTCCAAGCAAAGCGCCTTCATTTACAGCACAGTAGGCTTGAAAATGCGGCTGGATCAGGGGCGCGCAGTGTTGAATTTTCCTTTATTGTTTTGTTGGATTCCCATGGCTTTGAGCGCGTTTGTGGGTCATAGCGGTGCTCCAGGAAGCAAACCAACGGTCAGATTGTTGGCCATTGGCGATTCGTTGACAGAGGGCATGACAGGAGCGGAACACGATGGGTTGCACCCGGTAGGTGCGGCTGAGAGAGCAGGAGCGGCGGCCAGTGGTTGTGGGATACATGCGCATTGAATGCACGTTTGTTGCATGAATTCTGGCAGGCCTCCCTCTATCACGTGCATAATGACTGCCCAGCATGCATGAAGCTCATGTCCGGTGGCCCTGCAAGCGTGGCACAAAACTGCAGAATATCAGAAACTGTTCGAGCTTCCTGTTCATTCGAGAGGACTGTTCGAGATTCTTGTTCATCATGTCATTTCTCTGACAGCTGTGCTTGCATCAAGCACGTGCTTCCTTCCAGGCTCACCGTTTGCACATGCAAAGGTTGCCCACGCCTTTAGTTGAGTGCCAAGCTGGCAAGTAGAAGTGCTGTGCCAATTACTTTTCGTGTGCAGTATGCAGAACAGTTGCTGGTATTGGCTACCGAAGCGAAGGCGAACATGGAGGTAGGATGGTTTTGCATGCATGCCACGTGATGCTAAGGTCTACAGTTGAATGAACAGCCGCACATGCTTCACTCAAGGCGATGAGCATGCATGTACAGTCATACAAACTGCTTTCAGTTGCAGCACTTTATGGGGGCATCCGCACATGCGTAATTGAATGCAATGCGCACCCATGTACAGTCTTACACGCTGGTTTCATCACCAGCAGCGTTGCAAGCAGCATCCTTACGACAGTTAGAGTGCAGAACAGTATGTACCCAAAGCACGTTTGGAGAATGCCACGCATTACCACGTAATGGCACGCAAGGGGCACGACACTGCACCTAGGGCACGACACTGCACCAGGGCAGTCATGCTGCTTCATCACTATTGTGAACAGTTGCGTAGCAGCCCTTGAGCAATGCCTTGGAGCGTTGCTCCATGCGAGGCTGGTGAGCAGGTTTGTTCTGCCAGCTCATCACTCGCTGAGTCCCGGCCCTGCTGCGTCAACACACGTGCCTTATACCCCCACGTGTGCACGTGCGTTCAGGTTGTTGAAGAGGGTCAGACAGGGGAGCTGGTGGTGCCGACCATGACAGACAGATGCAAGCGCCTGCTGGCTAATGCACAGGCAGCCGGGAAGGAGTTCACACATGTGCGTGGCACGGTGGGGTCAGAAGGTTCGCAGCTGCCAGACAGTTGGTGGTTGTCAGACTGCACTGAGACATTAACTTGACTGTCGACGATCAGTTGGTGGGAGTGTGCCAGACTGGGTGGGACAGCATCTCCTGACTGGGGCAGGTTGGATAACACAGTTGCCTTGGCAAAAAAGAGCTGCAACATCCGCTGAGTCAGCAGGAATCCATGCCAGAAACAATCCATACCAGCGACACTTCATGTCGGCAACAAAACACCATTACTTGCAGCCGCACTTCAGGGTCACATGGGTCCCATGCTGCCATCAGGGTTGTTAACGCAGGTCGCCCACTGGTGCGGTGCATGTGCAGGTATTCATTTTGGGCGGATTGAATGACATCAACTGGGGCCGCAAGGCGGAAGACATCTTCCAGGGTCTCATGCACATGTACAAGGTTCGGATACTGGCACGTGTGCATGCATGACTGGGCATGAACGCAGAGATGCGCACGGGTATGAGGGTAGTTGGCCTTTGGTTGACTGGTTGGCACATGAGTTGACAAATGCAGGTGTGCATGGAAACCGTGCACGACATGCGCACTACATGAATTGCTCGTGTGTGCTTGGGCAGCTCTGCCCTGGCACACAGATCGTTCACTTGGCTATAAGGTTAAGGGTCTGGCTCGTGTCAACCGCTTTGGCCGGCACATGGGAGTGTGGCACTAGCCTGGGAACCACTGGTTGGCTGTAAGATGCTCCCTCAATCCATCTGCTCACCACCCTAGATTAAAAGCTGTGTTCTGTCCATGCATGCAGGAGGCTGAAGCGCATGGGGCACACGTGATTGGCATGACAGTTATGGAGGTGGGCAGCTCAAGGGTAGCTCCGAATGCCAACATTACATGCACTTGCATGGAGTAGGCTTTGCATGGAAAACAGCAAGCAGTAGTTGCCTTCAAGGCATGCAGACGTTAGCAGCATGGGCATGGAAAGGTCAGGAATAGGGTTTGCAAGTTGTCACATGATCATGCAGCTCAGTCGCATGATCATGCAGTCTGTCACATGATCATGCAGTCTGTCACATGATCACTGACCGATGTCACGTGGTCTGTTGTGTCCTGCAGTATGCCATGGAGGCCCCAGCGCTGCAGGGCCATGATGACGTGCGCATGGAGCTCAACGCCCTCATCAGGCAGCACTTTGAGACATACAGCCAGGTCAGTGGGAGAAGAGGGGGATGGGTTGGGCAAGCTGGGACAAGCCCGGGCAGTATGATATAACCGCCTTGGACTTGTCTGCACGACAGATTGCTGCAGGTTGCGCCTTGGGAGTACTGCTAGTCAGGTACTGTTTGTACACGCTGCAATCAGGCACAGCCGTCTTTGCAGCACGTGTGCACTTGCAACCCGTGGGCTGAGTTTAAATGGACATGCACATCTCCTTGCCCCCCTGAGCATGGCCTCACACGTATTGGAGTAAACTCTGTTGCTGTGTGCTGTTCTGTTCTTGTTTGTTCAGGGTCAGGGCGAGTCCAAGGGCCGTCTCACGCTTGTTGACCTGGACAAACTCATTACACGATCCACCAAGCCCCAGGACCCAACAGACGGTGAGGCAAAAGACACACTGGACTTGTGTCGTGCAGAGAGCCGAATCGATCAGACAGGGAAAGCTTGCTTCCATGTATGGAGCCACATGAAATCAACCAGACAGGCCTTGCTTACAAGGAGGGAGTGCACACCATGTAGCACGTCCAACACAAACATCAACTACTTGCGCAAATTGCAAACACTCTGACGGCACTCTGACGGCACTCTGACGACACATCAAAACCCAAGCGGTTGGCGTGTGCACAGTCTCACCACCTGACGCTGAGTGTGTCGGACCTGTCACGTGATGAACACTGCTGTGTTTTCACACGTCCACGTGTGACAACAGCACACCCTCATTGCTGTTGCAACAGTGCAAGAACATAGCCTTGGTGGCATTGGCAGCCATATGAAGCAGCTTACCTGTCCCGCCTGCAAGCATGCATGACCATTTTGAGGGGTTGTTTGTCCGTCACAATGGCCAATTGTTGTGCTGCCCGCAGGCCAAACTTACTATAACGATGTTTTGCACCTCACGGCTGCCGGCTACCGACATATGGCCAGACTCCTCTGGGATGCGGTCTTGAAGGCAGCCTTGAATGCCCCTGCATAGCGCCCGGACACGCACGACATTCACACAGTTATTGAGCCACATTCGAAGCTGCTGCTGTTGTGGGCCAGTCCAATCTGTTCAGCCCTTGAACTCCAAGCTCAGTAACTATTCCCTTCAAGGTGGCCTAGCTTGGCTCGCGTGTCATTGCCCAGGGCTAGTTGTACTGGCCACACGAGTGAATCCCAGTACATGCATGCTCAGTGCATGCCGCGCTGCCTGCTTCAACTAACTAGTGTCCTGCTTCAACTAACATGCAGGGTACAACATGGCACTCATCACAAGCATAGCGATTAGTGGGAGTGGTTCTAGTTAATGCTATGATTCACCAGAGGCGGGCTTGCAGTTTCCTCAAGTGCCCTGCATTGAGGTTTTAGCTCCTCCTCGGCTTTCCAAGACCTCACTGTTGGTCTTAGACGAGAGGCAGACAGCCTGGCCATCTCTAGTAGTAGAAGGCAGGACGTTGCAAATTCATAGTGGTTCTGGTTCTTATACAGCCTTTGGCTGATGGTGCCAGGACGTCCAGTTCTGTGCTTGTCTGTGTGTGTCTTGATGTGAGGGCTAGCAGTCACACTGTGCTGCACGTCACAGACGAACGACATGCCTGCTGAGAGTTTGCTGCTGTTAAAAGCAGTGTGCGTGACCTGTGCACGCCAGGTTCACAACGACTGTAGTGAGATCTAATTCCTGGACTTGACTGAGAAGTCGGCTGCCGTTGAAAGGGCCACAGATCTGCTTACGGATACCCTCACAAGGACGCTCGGACATCTTGTCCTATGTGGCTGTAATCACACCAGTGCACTGGACCGAGCAAGGCACCTGCCGGACTGCCAAAAGCGATTAATATGCGCTAGCGGCCAACTGCCAACACTTGCTGGTCTGCCCAGAACTAGTTGCCCAATGGTGACTGGACCTTCTTAGTCAGCCCCTTGAGCCCCTTGATACCCTTGATACCTTGATAATCACTGTGAGGCACAGGCGGCTGCACATCTCCAAAACCTTGCTTACGTGCTTCTGCTTCTTCCTGCCCTCCAGTCTGTACTTGTTTGCCATTGCGCCATACTCTTTTCTCAGGGTAGGTCACGGCCTGCCCCACCTCGTGTGCACAGATATATACATAGTTAATGTTGAAATGTCAGGCAGTGGAGTAAGTCAGGTTTGGCAGCAGGGACCAGCAGCAAATAGAACGCAAAATGAAAGCAGGCACGGATGAACGCAAAGAAGCATCCATACCATTGTAAGTACTTCCTAAATGATCCTCCGATGCTTCCAAAATTCTCAACGCCTACACCTGTCACTAGTTCTAGGGACGTGCAGCCAGGGGTTGAGTTTGCTCCTGCCAGTCACTGATCACCACAGTGTGGATGTAGGCAGTGGGTTCCTTGAATCCCCTTTACTCAGGGACTGACCGTATCTGCTATGCTGGTGTAAACATTATGGGGTCGATCCAGTCTACTTACTTACTTTTAGCGGTGTGTGTGGCGGTTGTGTTTGTATTTAGTCTCGATGGGCGTCATGAGCGTTCTGTTGCGTGATGGGTGTCAGCAAGGTGTGGCCTGTGGTTTTGATCAGCTTGGGGTCAGCTTGGGGTCAGCATGGGGTCAGCATGGGGTCAGCTTGGGATCAGCATGGGGCGTCAGCTTGGGGGCAGACATGGGAAAGCTTGTGCGCGTGCGCATGAACGTGTCTGGCCAAAGCTGCATGTTTTCTCAGGGCCTGCGACGTGTTTGACCACGTGCGCCATCGCTGCATGCAACTCGCCGCCATCCTGCTGCAGCACGCCCGGAGCCAGGCGTGCCTGATGAACACCTCGGACCATGCTTCAGCGCCTGCGTGTCAAAGCCAGACTGCTGCACGCCGCGAAGGCATGCACATCGGACTGCGTCTAAGCGGCAAGCACGCACGATCGTGCCGTGGGCGCAAAGCTCGCGCAAGCTGCTAGTATCGGCGACGCCCATGGGAAGCTGTGCAGAAGCTGGCCCCGTCGTAAGGCAGAGTCGCACTTCAAACTTACGAGCAAACAAAATCACGACGTTGGACATACATTGGACAACCGACGTTGGACAAACCAGAACGTACATGTGACCGTACAACCTTGTACCATGCTCGTCTGTAATTGTTGTAATGCAGTGAAGGAGCAGCAATTCTCGCCCCATACCGCACAGAACTACGATACAGAATTGCCAATCCTTGGAAGGGCTGTGTTTCGGCGTTCACGACGCGCGAAAAAGCGAAACTCATGTGCGTTAAACAACTAGCAAGGCGAAACTGGGGCACAATGCATCGCGATTGGTAGCCCTTAATAAGTCCGTGCCGATTTTGCGTGCATTGTCATGCGCGGCAGCGCGCGCTGGGTGCTATCGGCCAAAAACACTGCTGCAACGCGTGGAGTAACAATCATTGTTAAATAACGGGATTTCAAACTCTAGATGCTGACGGGCGTCGCCTCTGACATTCCTTACTTCGTAGGGTGTAGGGCCTTCCGTAACCAGTTCCTGCAATAAGTAACAATGGATGCATCTGCCGCACAAAATAAAACAAAAAGAAGTTTGCCAGTTCTGGGACAATTCCTGTCAATACCACTGGAACCGGTGTTGGTGATGTGTGTTGTAGTTGCCAATCGTGTCCCCTGCGCGCCCATTGGCATTTGAGGGCCAAGGTCGCCGAGGTTTATGTAATCCAAGGAAGCAGCTTGCTTCCAACAAAAATCGAACAAATCCTCGTAGTCGAACTGTCGTGGTTGTGTGCGCATTGGCATGCGGAGAGCGCATGTTTGCCACTGCAGAGCTCCTGTAGGGAGAGGTCTTGCAGAATCTACGCAGATCAAGGTGAGCATGTCGGAACACACGCGACAAGCGCATCGCGCGACAGGCGCATCGCGACACCTGACACGGTGCTCAACAACCCAGAGAGCCGCTATCATGCTGGTTGCCCATGTCAGCTTGAGTGGAATGTCAGTGAAAAAAAGAAGTTTGTCAGTTCTGGGACAATTTCCAAGAACTGCACTGGTTCCAGTGCAGGACCTGCTGATAATGAGTGCCTCGGTGGGTCCCTTTTTCAGATGTGATTTCTCCGATTTTGCTGAATCTACTAACCATTGGCATGATTTCCAGCTATCTTTCGTGTAAAATTGTATCAATGTGTGAACTCGTCTCGTGGCTAGCATCGCATGGACTCTTATCATGGCAAGCATGGACTTTTGTCTTGGCTCGCATGGACTCTTCTCATGGCTCGCAACGCGTGGACTCTTTGCATGGCATGCATGGGCACCTTGCTTGTGGCGCTTGGACTAACCCGCTTTGCATGCACGTTCTGTGCTCTGTTCCTGTTTTTCGTGGCTGGTTGCCTTTCTTTCTGCCTTGTTCGTTCCTGCCTTTTCTGCCTTTGGGCTAAATTCTGCGTTTGTTCCTGCCTTTCTTCTCCTTTCTTGCTCAGGGTAGGTCAGGGCGGTACACAACCCGTCGCGTGTCCTTTGACGGCTTCCCTGATGTAACCAATTAATCAATGTGTGAACAACTTGGATACATTATGATACAACATAACAAGCGTCATTCAGGATCTGGTGCGCTTGAATGTGCACTGAAAACAGATAGACGGATCCTCGACTGATTAGTTTCACAGTTTAGTTAAGTACTTGGTAACCTCGTGAATCACAGCCGTTTGAGATGCAGGCAGCTGGCAATGGGGGTGCAGTTGCACCAGCCGTGCAGGTAAAGATGTCTATTGAGCGTGACGAGGTATGCATGTTCAAAAACCACAAGAACGCTAACCGCAGGCCTTTGGTGGTTTATGCTGACTTTGAGGCCAAAGTCAGGCCAGACCTGCACCATGATCCAGGGGCCATGGTGCAACACTTGGTGGCGACTTACATTACCGACTTCTGAAGTACCGGTCAGACGGGTCACCCACGTGTCTTTTGACACTGCAGTTCCTATCTCCTGATTTGCTGTCCCAGAAGTGGCAATGCAACACACTGTAACAACCGCACACACCACACTTGAAAAAACCACACTTTAAAACTACAACACCCAGCACCAACACTGGTTTTTGGCGATATTCCCAGGAATTGTCCCAGAACCGGCAAACTTCTTTTTTTTCCCGTGTGCAGCACTTGTGTGCTAAGTTGTCTGGCCTGTGGGGGGTTCATGATTCTAGTGGGTTGTCAAGCTGGCTTCCTGGGCCGGACAGGCTGCCCTTGATACTGTGGAGCGTCCTGAGTGGTAATTAATCACATGATACATATCCCAGGCGGGCGATTGGCACACATGTCATGGCAGCCGGTTATGAACTGACTACCATGGCTTACTTAGTGGGACCTGCCCACCCAGACAGCCAACTTCAGTCTACTGGCACCCATCAGCAACTGGCGGAAAAGCCCAACCCATTGTCATGTGCATCACGCGACTGGAGTTGTTAGAAACGTCTTCTTGAGCTCCTTCTTGTTGACCTTGCCCATCGCATTGCGAGGCAGGGCTTCAATCAGCACATACCTGCAGACGCGCACGCCAAAACCGAATGTACGAAGGACGCACAGAACATAATGATGTGGAGGAGGCTGCGCCAACGTACATGCATGCACAAGCCATAGACATTTGCTAGCAGGCAGACCCAGGAAGTTCACACGCACTCGCACAGAAATGTACCAGGCTGCATCCAATGTACACTGGTACACATTGCTAAAGATCAGCGCATGCATCATCCGCATGCGCAGCTTCCAGCCTGGATATCGCTTGGTATGCTCCCTTGCCATGCTGCACTCGCTGATCAAGCCACCCAGGCCCCGGATCCGAGAGCCCTATCCAGCCGTTTGAGTCGGCAACACCCTTGGGCTGTTCACAGCAGCACTCACTTGCGCGGCGCCTGGTAGGGCGCGAGCTTGGCAGCACAGTGCTGCTTGAGGGCTGTGACCAGGTCCTGGCCGTCCGACCCTGACCCCACCGCCTGCCCATCCGCCTGAGAAGGGACCACCAGCGCAGTCACCACTTCACCGTACACCTGCGGCACAGCATGGGCAAAACACAGCGTACCTCGCCCGTCACATTGTGGTGATGGTGCATGATGGTGGTGATGGTACATGGCCCGTCACCTTGCCGACATACTGTGGCGATGCTGATGGACTTGAGGGTGTTCACTCGCCTAGTGATGTGCCAAGAGCACACGCGCCCTATGCAAATCTACATGCTTCTGTCACATCGCCACTTGTCATCACTCGTCGGCGCCAGCTCTTTTTAACTCTCCCCGGGCTCAGCAACACCACCACCACTTGACATGTCGCTTCCTGTGCCATGGACCCCAGCCCCACCCCTTGCATGGATCTCCATGTGCCTGCCATGCACCCCAGCCCAGCCCTCACCTCATCCTCCACTCCCAGCACAGCCACCTCATGCACACCAGCATGCTCCAGCAGCACACCCTCAATCTGTATAACAAAACCACAGCACTAACAGTCACGCCATGCCAGACACACCATCATTCAAGGGCTAGACATGAGCACAACAACAGCACATGCCTTGACCTATGGCATTGCATAGTGCAGGATTCAGACTTGAGCCCAGTTGCGTTTTGCCGCCTTGTCATGCCCCACACGCATGCCAACGAATGCATGGGCCTGCCAAGCCCGGCGCAGCCCCATTGCGCACCCTACAAGCACACCCACACACCCCTCGCATAGCGCGGCATGATGTGCTGCCGTGCGCTTCACTGCTCGTTACTCCGCTCGCCTGCACACCATATATCCGCTCCTGCAAGCTGTACCTCAGCAGTGCTGCGCTCACGCTGGATGCATGCCTGCGCAGATGTAGTTCCATGTGTGTTACCGCACCCCGCGTACCTGTAGTGCTGACAGCTTGTAGCCGCCGCTCTTGATGATGTCCACACTCGTGCGGCCTAGGATAGTGTACACGGGCTGGCCTGAAACCACCACATGGCAGGGGGCGCATGAAACGGGAAGGCTGCTAGAGCGAGCCTTCCCACACAGATCACTGTGCACGCTGTATACCTCAACCAGCTGGACCAACTGGACAGATAGTGACTGCGGCACAACGGCAACTCCCACACCACAGTACAACCTACTCACATGCCAAGCCAGTAGGTTGCTAAGCCGTGGGAGGTTTGCTGCTGCCAGTTTGGTGCTGCAATCACTTCTGGCTTTTGCAACGACTGCCAGCTGCCAATGTGCTCTGGAAGGAGGGCTGCCGCATCAGATGGTCCCAATGCCTTGCTCTACACTTGTCCATGCAGCCACGGAAGAGTTTGTGTTGTTTGTTTGCTGCCTCCCCACAGTGTCCACCCACAGCTGCCCGACTGGGCCACGTGCCCTTACCTGTGACTTGACTGGTGGTGCAGCTGGCTGTGTCGCCCGTGCGAAAGAACCCTTGTTGGTCGAAGGCCTCTGCGGTTGCCTCGGGCCGGCCCCAGTACTCGGAGAAGAGGTTGGGGCCGCGGACCAACAGCTCCCCTGAACACGTGACACCACAGGACACAAAACACGCACCAGCAAATGCAATCATCACACACCGGGCACGGTGCACGTCCAAGTTCACAAATGTGGCACAAACCAATCCCACACTGTCCTAGTTGTTGGTGGATACGGCAGCAAGGGGGTTCTGAGGCCAACATGCTTGTTTGATTACAGGTCCGGTTCACCAGGCGTGCACACGGTAAGGGGTCAGTAGGCTTGCTCGAGTATAGGCCTGGTTTACTACTTCAGGTCAAAGGTGAGCCTTTTTGGTTGGGCATGCGCTGACCTCCTCAGGTAGGGTGATGCTTTGCCCAAGTCAGACGCATGCAGCATGTCAGACATGCTGCACCGCTCACCGTCCGGCGCTATGTTCGCCTCCACGCCGGGCAGCGGCGCTCCCACCGCCCCTGGGCAGCGGCCCTCGGCGGGCGCGTAGGGGTTTGACAGGGCCATGCCAACCTCGGTCATGCCGTACCTGAAGGCAGCGCACACATCATCGTCTACAGCATGTGACGACAAGCCAAGTTCCATGCAGCTCTGCACTACACTTCAACATCAGGGCTACAACGGCCAGAAGCAGATGGTGACGATTGTTATGTTGGCTGGTAACTGCGTTATTGTTTTGCCTTCAACACATTCTTCTCAACCTTTTCTGTTCCGGCCTTACTCACGACTGCTGTCACCCTTGACTGCCCTTGCTTCCAGCTGTTGTCGCCCGTTTTCACCAACCCTGGTTGCCACGTAGGCTATTCAAGCTGCTTGATCTAGCCTGGGTCCAAGAGGTGGTGGCTAGTCAGTGCGCGGACCCCACCTTTCTAGCAAGTAGCTGCCCGAGATGGCCTTCCACCGCTCCATGACGGGCACAGGGCATGCACTGGACCCGCTCACGGTCAGCCGCAGACGGGAGGCGCCCGCGGCAGCCTGGGACTGAGGGCCGACGGGGAGGCAGGGGACAGGGGGGACAGGCAAGGTGAGGGTGGGGTGTGTGGCAGGTGATGTAAGGCAAGGGGTGGAATTGCGGAAAGGGAGGGGGGCCATGCTGTGCCACGTGTTGGAAAGTGTTGGGTTTTCCACCATTGGTAGTATCCCGGACGCCAGATGATGATGGTTGTGCTTTTTGAGTTTCCTTGGTGCACGCATCTATACATCAGGATGTTGCCAATAATAACACACAGGTGCCTCTTCCTTTATCGGACTATACACAGATGATCGCACCGCTGCTGAAAACAACGTGTAATTCTCGCTTATGCACGATTTCATACTGTCCATCTCACGCTCAAAGATCTTGCATAGTCACAGCCCCCACCTGCTGCTCCGGTGTCATTGAGTCGTAAGCCGACAGGAGCAGTGAGTACATGGTCGGCACTCCCATGAACACGCTCATGCGACCCTCCTGAAGAAACGTACAGCATGTGACAATCTTAAGGGGCATGCAGCTACTTTGGTCATGTGGTAGACATGTCCCATGTGGGTTGACCAATCACTTGTGGTTTTCTAGATCCAGCAGTCTGAGAGCTGAAGCATTGATCAATACTTACAGATCAGAGGATGGTTCAAGATGGCAGAGACATATACTGAAGTGCGGCTTCTCATAAGCTGTTTTAGACCCACCATGATGCGGCCCCAGATGGCTGATGGCATGAACTTGTTGAGGAACTCGACCTGTGCGGAAGCAATCAGAACCACAGGATAATGCCTGGGACATTGAAGGATACGGCTTACCTGCCCACAAGCCATAAGCAAACCAGCTTTCACCGCAAACCACCCATCATTTTCCGTCTTCATGGCTCATTACTGCTACACATAATCTACAAAGTGTTTAGATTCTTGCAACAAACCACAGATGCAGAAACCACACAGTTGTACATCTGGTGTGTACTGCAGTGTGGCCCCTCCACCCACCCACCTGCGCTCCCACACTGAGAGGGCAGTATAGAGCGTTGACTATTCCGTGTATGTGGTGCAGCGGCAGCGGGTGCGTGATGACGTCACTGGGGCACCACTGCCACGCATGCACCAGTCCTGACACCTGGGCAGACAAACTCCTGCACACAAGTGCGGGGAAAAGCAGACAGACGGATGGGTAAGTGAGAATGACCAGCCACGTGAATGGACGGACAGGCAGGTAAATTCATGCGCTTGCCGGTCCGCTCATGATTGGCAAAGCAGCAGGCAGCAGATGACCGAGTGCATGGGCTCGGTGATTGGTAGGCTAGTGTCGAGTGGGCGACCATGTGGGTGCAGCCAGGCAAGCACGGTGGGCAGACAACCGGGTAAGAGGGAAGCCAAGCAAGACGCCAGATTGATCGGCACACAGACGAGCGGGCATAGTCTGGCAAGGCAGAAGGCACACGAACAGAACCTGAGTTTCGTCCTGGCTGCTAGTGGTTTGTGTAGCTAATGCTGTCCCTGTATTGCAGACCATTGTACCTACCTGTGTGAGTGCAGAGCTCCCTTAGGCTTGCCTGTGGTGCCGCTGGTGTAGATGATCAGAGCACCCTGCTCTCCGCCTGTGTGGTGCGAGTGTCAGAGGGAGTGTGAGAGCGAGCGGTTGTGTGAGCGGTGCCACGGCACGGGTTGCTGGTGCACAATACAACTGCGAAGCGTCCTGTACAACAACGGACCAAGGAGGTGCAGCTCTGGCAAAGCCTGCAGCTGCATGTGTAACATGTGCGACGTACAGGCGTACAGCACTGAACACACGACGTCGGCGTCATTACAGCGAGTCGAGTGTTCATGCTGCACATGGTAGGCAGCTGTATGAATTGCTATGGTGCAAAAAACACTGCTGTCATCATGGTTGCAAGTACAGTTCCAACGCTGGCACAGCCCAAGAATTACCCAGGCACTGCTGAGGCAAAATGCACGGCAAAACCAAGGCTTAGCCAAAACAAATGATCACCTCACAGTGCCTTGCCTGAACCATTTCTACTGTCTCCCTTCCCTGTCGTGCCAACTGTGCCCGTAACACTCCCAGCTTGGCCATTGCTCCCGCCACACCTGTGTTGTTCCCATTCCTGCCGTTGCCGTTGCTGCCTGCAGCTGCGCTGGTGGTTGTCCCCTCCGAGGGCGTGGGCGGGTCCAGTGTGAGCACTGGGATGCTGCGTGGGGACGCCACATTGCCCAGCTTACCCAGCACGCCTGCGTCCTGTGGAGAAAGCACCTGAGACAACATGCAGGTGGCGGTCACAACCTAGCCCTCCTATGCCACACAAGCGTGCGTACACCATGCACAGGTTTCAGTGTGCAAGCGCAAGGTGTCGAACATCGGCCTCGTAGCGTAATGCGTACATATGGGTAAGGATACAAGACGTTGATGACAGCTGTCGATGAGTCTCGTTGCATGTAACTTTGAGCCGTATCCGGTTGGGTAGCGTAGCAACTTCTTTGAATGGTCGGGGCGATCAACACCCAGATAAGACTGTGCAGTAGCCATGGTTGTGCACACACTGCGGATGCACGACTTCGGTTGTTGGTTTCCATCACCCATGCAAATGCCGCCACTTGCGAGCTGACGGCTGAGGGCGTTTGGGGTAGGTTTGTGTCCTTTGTCGACCTTGCACGTGCATTTTTGTCAGCAGCAGGAAGCAATTCAAGCTTAAGCAAGCTGGTGCATCGGATGCAGAGCATCTGTGCAGAATGTGTGCGCATTTGGTGCACCTACCATGCTCAGGCCTGCATCTTGCATGACGTAGTCAATCTCAGGGGGCGGGTGGGAGGTGGCCAGGGGCACAGCGATACACCCGGACTGCCAGATGGCAAGAGTGCCTGCAAGAGCAGCATGCAAGCCGCGTGCGGGGTATGTACATTTGCATGCAGGTGTGAGCGCATGCGTTCCTTGCCATGGTTTTCTCCGAATGGCATCTGGATCTGTTTTGCCCTTCAACCTGGGAGGCATTTGGTTGACCTGTTGCCTCCATTTCATGTCACATGACAAACATCATTGTCGGCTGTCTTAAACGCTGCTGTTTAGCATTTAAGGCAGATGGATGCATGACTATCATCTGATTCGTGCAGTACCTGTGCCATACCTGCCACATATTCCGGTCCTGGAGCTGCATACAGGCCTACACGTGGGGGTGCCGATGTGCCGGCATGTGCTGGCGCTCGGTCGACAATTTGTCTGCTGATTGCCTCCGCAGACGTTAACAAAGTCTCGTATCTGTGAAGGAGAGTGTCACCTGGTCATCTACACGGGGCATGTGAATCATCTGGCATGCAAGGGGTACTGATGATGCAAGCACGCTGTTTGGATTGCTGAATGAAGTTATCCAGTGTACTGCGTCCATGCATTGTGCATGATGCTTCAAAGGTGCTGAAAGCGAACAGGCTCAGCATCTCCAGCGAGTTACAATTCAGACCCCGCCGCTGATGCAGAAAACACTTGATGATGATGCTCTTGCACATCATACAGCCAATGTCACGTACGTGTAGATTTTGCTTTGGTGCGCTACTGCAGGCCGCGAAAGCTGGCGAGAGGCCTGCCGAAGAATTTCCATCTCAGTCCCTCAGTGCGCAATGCGATGCTATTGATTACAATTTTGCACAGTCGAACAGGGCCGCACCGCAAAGTCATTCACCTCGATGACAAACCTGATGCTAAACTCGTAACGCACAATGGCAGGTACTACGAGATGCCATACGGCTCACTTGCAATTCAAACCTTTACCCGGCCAATGCTGGTCAGCAGACAAGGCGACGCACGAGACAGTGCACATGCAGATGTACATGCAAGAGCAAGGTGTCTTGTCAAAATCCGTATGATTGAGCATGATGGTCTGCAAATCTTAGCCTTCATCCCACTGTCTTGTCAAGGTCCGCATGAATGAGTATGATGCTTTGCATACACTTCATCCGACTGTTTCTTTCGACAGGGCACTGCTCCTCAGACCACGTGTAATGTGTCTCGCATGGCCTCCTCACTCAGACAGCATCTTCCTCCTCAGCTGGCTCTCCCTCCATCGCTGAAGGCTCCTCCATGGCTGAGGGCTGGGCCGGCACTGCCATCTGGGCGATGTAGTTCTCACGTTCCATGTGCTCGATTGCATCGCAGATGAAGTTGACAAGCTCGGTCCTGCACACGCCAACAGGCACAGACTTGTCAAGCAGCCACAACAACTCTTCATGCCCTCCACTGCGTCCGGGAACACCATCGTTCAGAATAAGCCTCTCTGTTTGATTTGCTGTCCCTTGCTCAGCCCCGCTTCATGCTGCCAGCTGGCTTCAGTGCTTGTCCTTCACGTTCATTGCTCTTTTCATACTGCGCAAGTTGCCCAAACACGCACACGGCCCTCCTTTACAAAGCCACACATGTCCCATCTAAACGTCCTGGCTTTTGATCTGCAAATCCAGCACAGCCATTGCATCCAGACCCCGCCTTTCCATAGTGCATGCACTCACTGATGTCAGTTCGCCCAGCCCACCCTGCCCTCACTACATCCTACCCTGCAGCTACCCTCTGTCACCCACCAGTCAACGCTTCCAGACTCATCAGCATCAATGGCTGCGAACATGGCGCGCATGTGCGCCTCTGTCAGCTGCACATTGTCGGATGCCAGGGTGCCCAGCGAGGACAACACCTCAACCACCTGGTAGACAAACAGACAGACAGCATGTGTCAGGCTTTGCACATCATCATTTAGGGGTGAGAGGCAGCACATGCCTCCTGCTGAGAAGTGCTGTCTGTCCATCTTTTGCTGGTGTGCGCTGCCGTGCCCTGCCCTGCCCTGATTTGCTTGCCATGCATGATGCTCTGCTGAGCTGCGCCATGTTGAATTCAGTCGCATATCCTGTGGCCCCTGTGCTCCTACCTGCTGTGCCCCCAGCTGTCCTGAGCCCTCCGGGTCCGCAGCCTGGAAGGCCCCCTCCAGCACACCCCTCAGACCCTCGAGGTCCAACTGACTCAGGGCGGCCATGCCACCCGCTGCAGACACCTCCTTGATGGCCTGGAGAGAGGGGGCGGGGAGGGCAAGTCGGGACATGGGCAGGTCAGCGGCCGGCAAGTTGAATTGTCAAACTAGGTTCATCAGAGAATGTTTTGAGGCAAAACAAGGGGAAACCAAGGGTAGCAAAAGGACGAGACGACGCCTGAGAGCACAGCCGATACTGCACACATGCGGTTCTGTCAACAGCAGCAATCCGCAGAACCATGCTAGGTTGGTGGCAATCAGTTGGGACGCCGGTTTTAGGCACATGCGCCACGTGTGCTCACCTGCAGCCTCAGTTTCATGTTGTCCACGTCGTACATGGACAGGATCATGGCTGTGGCCATGGGCACAAACTGCACGTAGTGCACGTTGCCGTCCGCTGCCACCGGCGCCTGGCTGATGAGCGTGATGGTCTGCAGGGTGCTGAGGCCCAGCGTCTGGAAGGAAAGGTCACGCAGGATGGCCTTCAACTGGGAGGGGGCGAGCAGGCCGGTGCCCTCGGGGTCTGCAGCCTGTGGGCAGTAGGGAGCAGGTAAGAATGTGATCATGGAGGAGAGACATGGCAGGATAGCGCTCTGACTGATGCTATCTGAAGTGTAGCGACATGTGTAGCCAGCACAAGAAAGATTTGAATGGACAGCGTGTTTGCAGTGGTTTGTGCTTTTCAGCTAGCCTTGTATTGTATGTGGCATCAAGAGAGGACAGGAACAGATGAATCAGATTCGCCGACAAGCTGAGCCACTGAGGTCCCTGCCAACACGCTGTTCCTTGGCAAAAACTTTGATTAAGCACGTACTGCTAGGTCCATATGACAGCATATGGAGCAGCAGCCAAAGCCTGTGACCTGCTTTTGGCCTAATCATACATGTAGAATGAATTGTACGGATGTTTGCACCCCCACAGTAGTAGTTGCTAACCACCATGTGTGCTGCAATACCATCTCTACCAGAGGTGACTGACCTGGAAGCTTGTGAGCAGCAGGCCCTGCAGGCCGTCCTTGTTGTTCAGGACGTCATTCACAACGATCTCATCCTTGAACCGCTCAACCAACACCTGCAAAGCATAGTTGATGAACAAGCTTGCCGTGGACGTGGAGCCCGGGGGCACTGAGATAGGCTAACATAGCTGTGAAGCACCAAGCACACTGGCCCCAGGCGGTGGGCAGGCCCTATCCCTTGCTTCACACGGCCAAAGCTGGACAGGGTCTTCCAACCTGGCGTGGCCTGGATGTCCAACCCTGCCTAATGCCTGGCACAGCGCACCTGGAAGCAGACTGGGATGAACTCAGGATAGCTGACCAGGTTGTTATGGTCAATATCAACCTGCAAGCGGTCAGAAAGGCAAACTGCTTAGCACTCGAGTCCCTTGCTTTAAAGTCTTTGCAAGAAATGTCTTCCTCGCAAACCGCTCGTCAATGCACTGTCCTTGCCAAACCAGAGTGGTGCCACCCTGTACTTTCGACATGCGCACGTGGGAGTCAGATACTTGCTGCCTAACCCACTTGCCCATGCCAACACGAGTCCAGCCTTTCACCCAGCCCCACCCTGCCAGCATGTGAAATGACCCTGCTTTCCATGCCCTTGCCAGCCTGGAGACTGACAGCAACCAGGACACGTGAGGGTTCCAGCAACTCTGATCCCAGTAGACTGTCTCACCTGGCCATGACACTGATCCCTTGCCACAACAACCCATGCAACACTGTTGACTGTGAAGAGCTGCTATGCACACAGCTGCTGCTAGGCATGTGTGTTGACCCGCACCTGTGACAAGATGTAATTGATGTCCTTACGTGTGAGGCCCAGCTCTGCAGCCTTCAGGGCAGCCTTGAACTCCTGCAAGCAGTCATGCCACCACACATCCAAGCTCATGCAATGGCGTATGATGTACAGCTGGTCTGCATGCACTGTATCTTCTACTTCTTCCTTGCCTGGGCCGCTTACCATGCTGCTCAGGCCGCATGCCCACCGCTGATAGACAGTGCCTTGGCAGGTTAACACAGTCCTGTCCTAGTGGTTCTAGTCCGGACTGCACATGCCCTGCTCAGCCTTGATTTGTGCCCTGCGGTTTGAGGACCTGATCTCCCAGATGCTCGGTGTTCCCAACGGCGCCAAGGTCCACTGGTTGCCATGCACCCATGCGCTGCCATGCGCTCGTGGCCTGCCATGCGCCCATGCGCCGCCATGCACCCCATGCGCTACCATGCACCCACATGCATGCAGTTCATGCACCCACCTGTCTGCTGAGCTGTCCGCTGTTGTCCGTGTCGGCCTTACTGAACACCCTTAGCATGAGCTGCTCGAGCTCCTCCTTGGCCATGCCATGCAGCAGCATGCTCTCAACTTCCTCTCGAACCGCAGACTCGACGCTGCTCATCATGGACTGAGCCTGTTCCTTGGCCTGAAAGTACAAGCACAAGGGTCGTTCAGGATTGTGGAATCAGCAGCAGGCTGCTTCCAGCGGTATACACCAACTACAAGGTGACCGACAGGCACTAGACTGAGTAACTACTGCTGCTTTGCTCATGTAAAATAAGCTGTGGCCCTGCCTACCTTAATGCTCTGCAGAATGTCCGCCATGACCGGCTGCTTCCAGCGGTATACACCAACTACAAGGTGACCGACAGGCACTAGACTGAGTAACTATGCTGCTGTGCCCATGTAAAATAAGCTGTGGCCCTGCCTACCTTAATGCTCTGCAGAATGTCCACCATGACCGGCAGGAACTCCTTGTACTGGATTACGTTGTCATCGTTCTCATCGGCCTCCGCAAGGATTTGTCGCACTTGCCTGCGGCATGACAAGGCAACATGAGCAATCAAGAAATCAGGGGCACAAACGCAGCCAAGAGATTGCAGAGAGTGCGCATGTGAAGCATGAGCAACAGGAGCGCAGCATGCACATTGCGTCGAGAGGTCAAGACGTGGAGGTCATTCATCTTAGTCTTGTGCTGCCCAAGCAACACACCACATTCAACCAGCACTGTAAACCACTCCAGTCCATGGAGCGTCAGCATGCCTGTGGTGTACATTATCCTTATCCCCAACACACCGTGCCTGTTTCCGCTCTACGCTTGTGTAGCATGCGTGCTACGGGCTGTGCCTGCCATTCACTCATGACTCCATACACCGGCTCCCATGTAAGCTGCTGCATGCTGCCTCCAACAACATGCACCGTGCCTGCAGCCACATGCCACCCATGTCTACACCAAGTAACTGTGCCCAGCAGCTCCCACCTGTCAGTAAGGTTGAGACTGCCTGCCTTGAGCACAGCACTGAATTCTGTCCGGTCCAAGTAACCACTGCCGTCTGTGTCTGCCTCGAGGAACAAGCCTGTGTGAGTTGACAAGCAGTGACAAACAAACAAGGTATAGCGCGTGTGTCTTAGTTAGCATGGGGAGTGCCTTCTAGCTTGGCTGCTCTCTCCTAGTGCGACATGAGCATGAGAAGCTTGCATGGAAACTTCAGAGGTGCAGATGCGGCGTGCATGCTGCTTGGGGACCCAGGATGGAGACCGGATGGGGCCATGTGACAAAAGGACGTGACAGACGTGCACATTCAAGCAGCATGCTGGAAATGAGCGTGCATGCTTGGCATGTCTCATGCTGTAGCTGTCACTGAGCTGCCATGGCCGCTCACCAAGGATAATGGGCTCAAGCTCTGCAGGACTGAGATGAGCAATGTCCATGGAGGTGGCAGTTTCATGCACACGATCCAAGCCTGTAATTGCTGGCTGCGTAGGGTATGCTCCATCCTGTGTGTCTGCAGCTGATTCCGGCACGCCCTGTGTCTTCTCTAGCAACTCTTGGAAGTACCGCGCTCCAAACTCGTAGATGTTGTCCGGCTGCACAGCATTGAGCAAGGTGGGACGTCTTATCCTCCAGATATTTGAGGCATTTTATTGTTAATTATGCCGATGAGCAAGTCACGGTCTGCGGGCTCAAATCAGTGCGCAAAAGTGACGATGTGCACGCGGTTCCTACCTTGCATAGGACGGCATCATGGCCTGCCCATGCCCTCTCACCTGAGCCCTTAATATTTCTCTCGTGAAGCCTTTAAGCAGGGCTGGGAACCCTTCAGGCAGCGTAAGGGGCTTCTGGTACTTTGAAGACATTTTGCCTCCGCAGCCAACGTAGCTGTATGCCTGTCGCTGCAGCCGTGCCGCTCAGACCCACGACCGGCCCGTCTTCATCAAGACTACACGAAGCTTGTCTGTTTCTTAGGCACTGACGCACTGTCTTACAAAATTACTACAGGATACCTGAACAGCCTCTTCAGCAAACGCACAGCCACACCCAGCGATCCGGCCGATGTTGTTACGGGTACGACAAAAGGCAAAATGTCACGTGCTTGCATGACCTACATCATGCCTCATGTTGTGTGCACGCCTACTTGCTCTCACAATCAATTACAGCCTTCACATACTTGCCGTACTACGAGCAGGGCTCGACGGCGTCTGCACCGCCCTCCATCAGCAACCAACTTCAGTGCCAATCCGCCTTCACCTCGCTGCCCACCGCTCATACATTGGCAAGCAAAGGCCAGCTTTTTCTTAGCATTGCTTGATGGCGACTTTCTGTGCTTTGAGCGAATGCGTGGGAGTCACGCCTAACAACGTCGTAACATCCAGCAAAAAACCTGGTTGTACGAGCTCCTTTCTCTTGGACTACGTCTCGCTCATCAACCAGCACGGCGTGCTGCTCCCCCTCGTTGCTGCGTTTTGCGACGGTGCCGTTCTGCCAGGACTTGATGCGGCTTTCACAGGTAAGTTAACAACGTCTGACTCATCATCGTCATCAAACCTTGGCTTGGATGAACGATAATCGAACGAGGCCTTGCACGCGACCTGATTGTTCGTATCGCTATCTTGCATGCTTTCAGGAGAGCTCTCCCCAGCCCATGTCATGTCCTCTATGCCATCTCTGCTCGAGGTCTCAGACGACATGGCCACCGTTGGCAGCATCATGGCCGCTCAGGTAGAGGGTGCTCTGGGCGCCTTGTCCTGACGGGACTTTAACCCCACGAACCCTATACACTCAGAAAACAGCAGCTCTAGTAACGTCCCAGGCAGTCTCCTTTTGGACACCTTGTGCACCGTCCCCAAGGCACAGGCGGTCTCCTTACCTTATCAGTCTGCTTCTGTGGTGCCATTCAACACGAACGTGCACCTCTCTGATGATGCTTGACATGTGTCATGCTGGGTGCCATGCTGCAGGATTGGTGTGCCCAGCCAACTCCTTACTCAGGGCCCCAAGGGTCGTTTCCCACCCTCCCACCCTCAACCAAGGATGGAGTCATCAGCTCAACCCTTCCTGGAACTTGCATCCTTGAGTGGATCGCAGCCCAGGCGCAGGTTCAGCTCGGTAACACCTCCGCATGCAGCTTGCACGCAAGCCTTCTCAATTCGAGCCTAGTACAGGTAGGTCATGCCTGTTGGGTTTGATGCTTGATCGACATTTGCGGTGGCAAAGCTTGCATGGAGCCTTCATAGGCATGTGTGTGATCAATGGTGGTTTCTGACTCCGTTATTGGTATAGCACGCGTTGCTAACCAGTGTGGCATGACCATCGCCCAGTGAACCATGCTGGCATTGATGCGGTGTCCAGAATGCAACGGGCCTTTTCCATGGGCGCACGCCGTATTCCATGCGTTTTCCATGTGCCCTAGATACAAGATAAGCACGTGTTTGATCTCTTATGTGATGCACAATTCAGAAATGGTATGTGCGTCGGTAGGCCGCCGTCAATGCACTGCGCTTACTCTTTCCTTGGCAGTCAGGCTGCTGCTAGCACTGGGCTGGTGACGGCAAGGCTCAACTGATCTGACCACTGAGCGTGCGCATGCACGCAGATGCACCTTGCACGCGACATGTCCCTGGCCGCGCTCATGCTGTCCACCCGGCCTGCCAACTGCCTGGCCCTGATGGCGGCAGCGCAGGCATGCGGCGCAGTGCCCATGTACCAGACAGCGAGGGCCTGTGCGCTGGAACACTTCCAACAAGCCATCGCAGGCGACAATCTCAGCGCCCTCACATGCGACCAGCTGGTCTCACTCTTGAGTGACGATGGATTACAGGTGTGTGATGCAAAGCATGGATCAACAACACTTAGCCTGGTGGAGCCATGATGATCACCCTGATTACATCATGATTGACACCAACCATAACGTTGACTAACACAGCGATAAACCAACGATTCTGTGGGATGCTTGTGCTGAGTCACGCCATCCTGCCATCAGCCTGCCCTTGAAATGCCATGCTGTGAATCACTGAGTGAGTGTCTCTTTACATCTTTACAATTGAACAGAACATCAACATGCTCACAGTGCTAGGACTGCTGGTGCTCAGCCAAAACACCACTGTGTGTAGGTGCCAAGTGAGGCCTTTGTGTTCCTGACGGTCCTGGCCTACTCCACCCGTCACCCTGCCACTGCCTCTTTCCAAGCGCTGTGCCAGCGGTGTGTGCGGAAGGACCTGCTGAGCTTGGGCGAACTAGAAGCACTGGACTCACATGCAGAGGTAGGACGAGCACATGTGCAACGGGTTGCATCCTGACATACAGCTAGTCGTCGTACACGGACTCTTTCTGTCGCTGGTTCTCAGCAACATGTGCATGCGTGATTACGATGAGTGGCATGAGTGTCCCACATGAACATGAGTGTTCACCTTGACGCTGAGCGCATCGTGCATGCATTAAGGAGGCAAAAATACTACCCCATTTGCATTGAGCTGCAAAGGACAGGGCTATGGGCGCCTGATTTGATTCCTGCAAGACTGCAAGACCTTTCTGCAAGACCTGTCTGCATTAGGACTGCTCACGACCACCACCACACCCAGGGTCACCGGAAGCGCAAATCAATGTCTAGAAAGCGCGATTTCACGCGTTTTAGCAAATTTCTGACAGAAAGCGAGGAAAGCGTGGCAACACTTTCTTACGGACCAGTGCTGCCATCAGCTGCAAGGTGTTCAATGCTCTCCTATTTCTTCTGTGTTTCAGGTGTCCAGCAACGAGGCTGCCTTGAAAATGGTGGCTGGCTGGTACATCGCTTGCCTCTTTGGGCACGCAAACCCATGCACCGCGCATCGCAGGCGCAGCACCGCATTGAAAGGCTTTGCCTGACAGGCATGCTCTTGCCCGGGCATTTGAGCTCTATCACTATCATCATTATCACAGGGGTCTCAGAAATTGCGCCAACACCCATTATCAGGCTGTGTTCCTTGACATGTGCTCTTTTTGTTACAATGACCGGCGTGGTCCAGCTGACAATGTATACTGCGAACGTCTTGACCGTCATGCAAGTGATTCTTCAATTCATCCGGCACCTGGGCTGTGGATTGGGCATAAGGTGTAGAACAATGAATCGTAGCTTGACTCTCCCACTGTCAAAAAATATGTTTGCCAGTTCTGGGACTGTTCGTGTGCGCTGACGTATTGACTGATGGAAACGTTTACGTTTCTTTACGTTTACGTTTCTTGCTGCTTGTGCGTGTACAGACAGTCTGTGTGTTGGTCCGCAACCAAATGAACAGGGCGTGTTGGTACACGGTTTAGTGCTATTTCTGGGACACGCTGTTGTGCGTGGACACAAAAGAAACCGCCACAGCGTGTGATCAGCAAGTTGTGATCGATACCCGTACGTGTCACATGTCCGTGGTACACAAAGACTGATAATATTGGGACTATAGACTACAGACTGTAGAAAGCGAGCCAAGGAAAACTGCAATTTACATTTTGAAACAAAAAAAAAAGATGCACATCTCTCTTGGAGTGGTGGAAGTCCAACCAGCTGTCCCAGTAGCAACGCCACAGTGTGGGTAACCGGGTTCACAACCCAACACACGCTAGACGAGCCAGACCCAGTCACTACTCTCGCTGTCTGCAATGCTTTCTTCCTGCGCTGTTTCTTGACATTTCAGACCGTTAGGGAGTAGTGTGACCAGGCCCTTGCCGGTCTGTGAGAGATCTTGACGTTGATATTTCCTGACACAAGTTGACACTTCTGTAGTAAGTCTTCTTTGTCTCGCTTCTCCCAAGTAAGTGTCATCCTGCCTGTTGCATGGTATGACAGTGCCGGTGTACTACCTACTGTGACCACCCGACAAAGTGAATTTAATTGACCCACACGTGACACGAGGTGCAAAGTGAGATGGAAGGGCGCCAGTGCTGGTCGCTGCAGTCAGCTGCGTGTGTCAGTCTGTTGAATGCACATGCATGTGCTCACAGTACTGGTTTGCCTCCGGCTGAGCGGGAATGAAGCACGGGGCTCGTTACACGGCCTGCGTGCTACCACTGATCCAAGACGCAATTGCGAGGCCGCAAGCCAAACCAGGGCAGAACAGCATTGGATGACAAAGCATGCCACATACAGGATTGCATACATGACAGCATACAGAGGCTTAGGCCCACGGCTTGTCCCACGGTGAGAAGTTTGCGTGGCGGTCAAACACAGTCAACATGTACCATGGGC
Source organism: Chloromonas sp. AAM2 (assembly GCA_004335635.1). Taxonomy (NCBI): domain Eukaryota; kingdom Viridiplantae; phylum Chlorophyta; class Chlorophyceae; order Chlamydomonadales; family Chlamydomonadaceae; genus Chloromonas; species Chloromonas sp. AAM2. The sequence goes on from QAXH01005112.1 coordinate 35,170, forward strand.
TGCAGAGGCTGACGAGCAGCCAATCATCAGCCTGTTGAAGTAGAATTAGGGTTGAATAGGAAACGCCAGAAGTTGTGGTAGTAGTGGTGGTGGAGGTGAAACATACAACACGGCTTTCCTGCCTGTAGCATGAGAGCAGAAGTCTTACCACATAGGTGTTGGTCTGCCTGACGACACAGAGTACATGCCATCGTGCTTGGGCCAACATGGGCATCACACTTGCGAAAAAGTGTGTGTTCATGTCCTCATCGCAAATCCTCACGTGCTGCAACCTAGGAGAACCCCTGGAACGCCAGCTGTATGCCAAGAGCTGCACTTCTGTACCGCTGGGCAACTGCGCAAGCTTCTTCAACCCACCCAAGAAGGTGAACCTGCCCCAACCCCGGAATGGAACACACCAGCCCAGGCACCTGGAGAGACCAGGAGAGATGCCAGGCACTCCAGCCCTTGTATCCCTTCAACCACATGAGATTCAACAGATGCTTCTGTGCCCCTGTAGCTCCCCTGGATCTGTGCCTTGCAGTGGGGGCAGCCTGTCTGCGCTGGGTCAGCGTTGTGTTGATGCGCACGCCAAGCACTTGAATGGGCTGCGATCCCCGCTGTCCGGGACGTGAGCCTGAATGTCTGGACAGAACGTGAGCCTGAATGTCTGGACAGAACGTGAGCCTGAATGTCTGGATAGCACGTGAGCCTGACTGCCTGGATAGCACGTGAGCCTGACTGCCTGGATAGCACGTGAGCCTGACTGCCTGGATAGAACGTGAGCCTGAATGTCTGGACAGAACGTGAGCCTGACTGTCTGGATAGCACGTGAGCCTGACTGTCTGCATAGCACGTGAGCCTGACTGTCTGGATAGCACGTGAGCCTGAATGCCTGGATAGCACGTGAGCCTGACTGCCTGGATAGCACGTGAGCCTGACTGCCTGGATAGCACGGATCACAAGTGACTGCAGATGGGATTTGATTATACTATGTAGTCACTTGATTAAACGTGACAGTGAGCGTGAGACAGTGACTTGACTTCAGGTATTGGCTGTGCTTCAATGATGCTGCCTTGCAAGGTCTGGTTCTAGCATGTTGGATGGGGTGGTGACATAGCCAGCAACAGTAACAATTACAAGGTTGGTAACAGCAAAGGCAAAGACACTGATGATGTTTAATCACCCTGAAAACAAAACCAGCAATGGTCTGCTCGGCAAGGTGGTTTATGTGGCATGCGATGAATCTAACATTTAATGTACGAATGGAGGTGTTGACCCGAAAATACTTGTGCTTCTACGCTATTAAATTGTCTTCGTGCACATGCTAGGGTGGGTTGACTCGCAAAAAAAGATGTTTGCCAGTTCTGGGACAATGCTTGCGTGGCGATATGCATTGTGCTTTTTTGCATGTATGCACGCATGTCAAACAAGCAATGGCCATGTTGTGCACAGTCACTCACGAGCACTCGCGCTCGGTGCATGTGGGCCCCCGTGATGTGATAAACTTGTATGCATAAACTTGTACAAATATACTTATATACTTGTACTCACAGGATGTGATACTGTTCATGCTGAAAACCAAGCTGTTGCATTTCTGCACCTCAATCATAAACCAGGCCGCGCCAGAGAACACCTTACACAACTTGAGACTTAGTCTGGAAACAGGTTGAAGGTTCAGTGTGAACCCATGGGCACCTGACAGCGCCTGACAGCACCTGACATTATTCTATTCTAGAACAGATTATGCCTCAGCCGAAGCCCTAGCTGGGTCAGTATCTCATTGTACGGCAGGGTGATTTAGTCAGCCGGCTGGGTGAAGGGGTGGCACTCAAGACGGGTGAAAATCTGCAAGTCAGGTTGCCCGTTTCCCAGCAGCGCTCGTGAGACCGGGCAGCACCAGGTCACGGCAGAGTCTTCATAGATATTACCGGATATTGGGTATCGCATGCCCATTGAGTGGTGTCGATCCCCTGCAACAGGTGTCAATGCCATTACCAGTTCTGCCATGGACTCATACCCACTCAACCACAGGGGTGACCAATTGATATTCTCCATTGATGTGGTAGTGGCTTTGTGTGCCGCCTGCAAGGTATGACAATACTGCCGAGCTGCGATAGTAACTTTGGCATGCATGGTCAGCAGTCGCTGGACCGCGGTGCCAGTGCAATTCGCAGCGACGCCCGTGCAAGTCAACACCA
>QAXH01005116.1:1792-34364 GCA_004335635.1 Chloromonas sp. AAM2
AGTAGTAGTACTCACTACTAGTAGTGAGTGAGTACTTACTGAGTGAGCTGAGTGTGCCACACTGATTCTCTCTCTGAGTGTGCCTCTGCCAGTGCTGGCAGCCGAGACTGAGTAAGTATGATGACTGCAGGCAAGGTCTCGTTACAGAGGTTCTGCACGTTGCCTAACAGCCCAGGAACCCATAGAACTCAATGGAACGCCCAGCAACTGCGCAGGCGAGCCTAGGCAGGCGTTCTAAGCAAACCAGCTGAAGCAACAGGAATCAACCAGGTTGATTCAGCCCCCCCAATCAACCGTGCCTGATTCAGACGCAAAGTCCAGTTGATTCTTTCAATTCAGTTGATTCATCTGGACAGTGCTGATTCAACCTGGATGAATCAAGCGCCCCAACTTGTCCGACGTAAGCGCGAACCCCAAGAGTGCCATGCAGAGTGCAGCCAGCTGTGCATGCTTGCACAGGGCTTTTTGCTTTGAAGTAGAAGTTATGTGTGGCATTGCTGGTTTTTTGTCCTGCTTCTCCCATCTCCGGTTCGATTGGGCAGTGCATCTCCGGGTTGGGCAATGCATAGCAGGCATTGCCATAATCTTGCCAAAAAAAAGCTACCACTGGTTCTAGTGCTGGACACAAGAATTGTCCCAGAACTGGCAAACATCTTTTTTACCAGACGTGTTGCCTGTGCTTCCTTTTCCTTACACCTGTACACAGGCAGCTTACTCTGAAGCCATGTGGTGGGCAGTGTTTATCCTGTTCCTGACGAGGAACGAGCACAGTTGACCGCGAGCCTCAGGTGCTTCGCTTGATAGTTGGCCTGGTTACTTTCACTCAGGTACACACAGGACTGAGCTGGCCCAGCAATTTGACACATCTGTTGGATCACAACAACGACAGCAACAGACAACAACGGGTACCACAGATGGCTCAAAGGCGTGATCCATCAGTAAGTGGCGGGCGGAAACGGCAGAAATTTTCTAGAAGCCCATCTAGAAGGAACAAGGGCATCGCTATTTACTAGCAGCAACCAGCAAAGCTGCGCTGAAATCGTACTCTGACCGCGCTCCAAAATAGCGACATCAACCTTACGTAGGCTTGTTGCCATGGCGCTGTCTGGAGCTCTCAAGGGCATGTCTACCAGCCGTCCGGTCGGTCAGCAGGTGCGAAAGCCATTCCCATGCCATCGATTCATCAAAGGGCATACGCACTGCATCCGATGCCGACGCCAATCCCGCAACACTGTGCTTACCACTTATTGATGCTGTGCAGGCAGCACGCCAGGCCCGCGTGACCGCCATGCCAACCACGCCTGTACAGCGACGCAGCGGTCTGCCAATGGTGTTTGCGGCTCAGCCTCTGCTGTGCCCGATCCATCTGCAGCAGCCGTCACGCCGGTCGTTGGCATGTGCTGCCGCCAGTGCACCACCACAGGAAGAGACGTTCCAGTACCAGGCAGAGGTGAGAAGGCGTGCTGACAAAAGGCATGTCGCAACCTCGGCGGCGCATTGACTGCTGTCAAGTTGTACCCTGGATCTGATCCGCATGTGCCCATGTTGTGGCCACGCAGGTTGATCGCCTGATGGACATGATCGTCAACAGCTTGTACAGCAACAGGGAAGTGTTCCTGCGCGAGCTGATCAGCAATGCCTCTGATGCCCTTGATAAGGCTAGGTTTGTGGCGGTCACAAACCCTGCCCTGCTAAAAGGACAGGAGGAGCTGGAGATCCGCGTCAGTGCTGACAAGGAGAAGAACACCATCACCATTGAGTGAGTCCTATGCCTGATCTTAGCTGCAGCATTTATTGTGTCGTCAGGTGCCAGGTTCATCACTGAATTGGTATGCCACGCCGTGCATCATGGACATGCACCAAGCGTCCTCCACTGTAGAACGTCTTGCACTCGGAAGGTTGTGTTCTGTCTCATGCAACCGGGCAGGTCCTTTGCACTGATGCACTGCTATCCTGCTCGAGTTATGCAGGGACTCCGGAATCGGCATGAACCGTGAGCAGCTCCTCAGCAACTTGGGCACCATTGCCCGCTCGGGCACCCGGAAGTTCATGGACATGATGAAGGACAAAGCAGGGGATAACAACCTGATCGGCCAGGTGAGGAGATTGCAGAGCAGGCTCACTTTTGATATTTACTGGCTTGGGCTTCACTGACTGTTCACTGTGCAGTCGCTTGCTATCAAAAGGGTGTTACTTGTTGGTGCGCTCGCTGCACGCAATGCCTGTGTTGTATTGCTCTGGCCGTGCTGAGCTGCAAATGTTAGCACCTGTGCCCGAAGTGCAGGTCAGGGATAGGGCACATTCTTCTCTGGCGAACATTGGTACATCGATTAGCATCTCTGGTCCCATCAACATGTTAAGTGGATCGTGGTTTTGCGCTCATAGCGTTGTGTATTGTTGCTAGTTGCCTTGTGCCATCATCCTGTATCCGACGCTTCTCCCTGCACATGGCTGCGTGTGCAGTTTGGCGTTGGCTTCTACTCTGCTTTTCTAGTGGCAGACCGTGTCAAGGTGCAGAGCCGCACATGCGAGGGCGATGACATGAAGCAGTGGGTTTGGGAGGCCGCTGCTGGCTCCCACCAGTACAAGATCTACGAGGACTCGCCCGACGCCACCCCTGTGGTGCGCGGCACACGCGTGACCCTGCATCTCAAGGAGGACGCCGCTGAGCTAGCAGACCCTGTGCGGCTGGGCCGCCTCATCAAGCAGTACAGCCAGTTCATCAGCTTCCCCATCAAGCTGTACAACATGAAGAAGGAGCCCGTTAAGGTGGTGGATGAGGACGCCACCAAGCGCAAGCAGGAGGCAGAGGACAAGAAGGCCGCGGAGAAGGGTGAGGAGCCTAAGAAGGTGGAGCCGGTCATGAAGACGGACTACACGGAGGTGGACACGCAGCCCCAAGGTGAGGCTCGGCAGGCATGCTGGCTGGGCCAGAGTGTGGCACAGGATCACGGGGCTTTGCAAATCTTCCCAACAGGCTGGTGCTGCCGTTCAGTTGTTGGTCCTTGGTGTGGCCGACCGTTGCTTATGTCAGTGTCACATGCCATTGCAATCTAAACTATCGCAAGTGTTACCTGTCAACAGCCCTGTGTCCGAGCTGCTGGCAAAATCAGTGTACTCTGTTTGTTATTTCACTGTACAGGAGGTGACCGAGGAGTCGTACAACGAGTTCTTCAAGTCCACATTTTCTGAGTTCCTGGAGCCTCTTGCACACGTGCACTTCAACGTGGAGGTGAGGCTTGCGTTGAGAGCAGCGCTGCTGCCCTGTGTGAGTGATGGACTGCGAATTATGCTGGCATCGTTCATCCGTGGCCATGTGTCAGCTGCTGTCTAACCAACTGATCGATCGCAGAACCCACAGCATAGGTTACTGAGACCATGCAATGCTGCAAGCTAATGCTGTGAATGGCGTTGATTATGATGCAGGGTACGATTGAGTTCAGCTCCATCCTGTACATCCCGGGCATGGCGCCCTTTGACCAGCAGCAGATGAGCCAGCGGTCGCGCTCCATCAAGCTGTACGTCAAGCGTGTGTTCATCAGTGACGAGTTCGATGAGGACCTCATGCCAAGGTGCGAGCCATGCAACTAGGTGTACAACATGCATAACAGACAGACACCTGCAGGTTCCAGCACACCTGCATTTTGTATGTCATTGTTGCACGAGGCACTCGATTGCGAGGGCACCATGCATGACCTGCTTCAAATCAGGCACCACGATTGGTCTTGCATTCATTCACCGTGTTTAACGCAGCCTTGCATACTTGGTTGGCACGTGCACTCAAGTTATGCTGCACCTGTTGTGTGCACAGGTACCTGTCCTTCATCAAGGGTGTGGTCGACAGCAGCGACCTGCCGCTGAACGTGAGCCGCGAAATCCTCCAGGAGAGCCGCATCGTGCGCGTGATCCGCAAGCAGCTGGTGCGCAGATCGCTTGAGATGATGGAGGACCTAGCAGGAAAGGAAGGGGGAGAGGACTACAAGACGTTCTGGGAGTCGTTCGGACGCAACCTCAAGGTGAGAGGGGGCACAAGCATCTGTGAAGGGTGTTCTCAGTGTCAGAAGTCTAGTTGAAGTGGTAGCTGCAGATGTCTGGGGACCAGCTTCCAAGGCTGTCATGCCTGCCTACTCAGCACATGGTCAGAGGCATGTGCTGCTTGCCCGTCTTAAAATGTTTCCGTGCTTTAAAGCTGTGTGGTTGCTCACATGGTCACGTGTCCTGGGGCTCAGCAGAGTGGGATTGCTCACACATCGTGTTGCTTCCTATCTTCACATTGCGCAGATTGGTGTGATTGAGGACACAGAGAACCGCGAGCGTCTGTCCAAGCTGCTTCGGTTCCACTCGTCCAAGAGCGAGGACTCGCTGGTGGGCCTGCAGGACTATGTGGCGCGCATGAAGGAGGGGCAGCAGGCCATCTACTACATGGCGGCAGATAACGTGCAGGTAGGAGGCAGCACACGCAGCCAGGGGGGTTGCATGGAAGGCATGCACAGCATCGGGCAACGAGATTGAGCATGCTGGGTACGCCATGTCGGCAGCAGAGCTAACAGTACATTGTACAGGGCACTGCAACTGTCGTAGGTGGCAAGCCATAGGTCTGTCTGCTGGGGTGTAGGCTGGTCATGCATGGGCGCCCTGGGAAACACGACATGTCAACGCCAGGAAACCTGCTGATTAATAGTCTTATGTGCAAGAGTTCATGCATCTGGCCATCGGTTGCCCATGGGGTGATTAGTGATCGTGGCATTTGTCATGGTAGCTGTGGTGGTGTGTGTCCGATGATGTCTTGGTAGTGCGGCCGGGTGCGCACATTGCGGTCCTAGTGCTGTGCGGTGCGTGCCTGCGCTGCCTGCACACTACCAACGTGGCAATGCTGAAGGGCCAAGCAGTGCTGAAGAGCACTCACTGGCTGATGGATGAAAAAACTCGGGTTCTGAGGTACAACACACCGCCGCTCACACGTTGTGTGCACGCCACCTGTGAGCAGACCACATGTCATGTCCACAGACCTTGACGCCTGTTGCTTTAAAACCAAACTGGGCAGGCTCATTTGTGGTTAATCACTGGACTTGATCTGATGTCTGTGATGTGCTGCTCAGGCTGCCGGTTCCGCTCCTTTCGTTGAGAAGCTTGTTGCCAAGGGTTACGAGGTGCTCTACCTGACGGATGCCATCGACGAGGCCACCATCACAAACCTGCAGAAGTTCGGGGAGAAGGAGCTAGTGGATGTCAGCAAGGAAGGCCTGCAGGTGAGGCTCAGCAAGTCTAGTGGATATCGGTCTAGCGGATATCACAGCCGTTATTCGTATGGTGCGCACAAGACTGCAAGGCACGATGAGCGCAGCCCCAGGTCACCGGGCAGTACCGGTTGTCTGCAATGCCATCATAATATCTTTGAAAGTGTCGTCTGTGCGAGCTTGCTTGATCCCAAAACATTCAAATCAGTGATGCGCATGGTCTGACAGCGGCTTGCCACGATGCTGCACACATGATCAGCTGGCGTCCATGCCATGTTTGGCCATGGTCAGGTGTCCGGGGATGCCCTCCCTCCGTCTGCATGTTCATCTCTGACTGATTGCCTTGGTCTGTGTCGCGCAGCTTGAGACTGACGCTGAGGACAAGGCCAAGGAAGAGGCGCTGGCCAAGGAATTTGCAGGCGTGGTGGACTTCCTCAAGAAGGCGCTGGGAGAGAGGGTGGAAAAGGTCACAGTGTCAAACAGGTGGGGAATGCTAACACACACCATATTTAGGGATTAGCCATGAGACGGACTGCAGCATGACCCAGCCTGCATGGGGATGCACAGCCCACTGCAGCATCACCTGTCAGGTGTCCATTCGAATGCCATGCGGAGCAGCAGAACCTCGCTTTGCCAAGCGTCTTGTTTGCCATGCATGTGCCCTGTTCGTCACGCCTGCAAGTGACTTGCTTGCCTGCACAGGTTGACCGACTCCCCTTGCGCCCTTGTGACCAGCAAGTTCGGCTGGAGCGCCAACATGGAGCGCATCATGCGCACACAGGCAATGGGCGACCCTCGCTCCATGGACTACATGAGGGTGGGTGGAACAGAACACCGCGCTTTCATCTCGCGTCCACGGCAGACAATGGCGCATGAGCCCTGTGTGTACTTCTGCTTAAGCAAATGTTTTCGAACATGTAATCAGCTACTGTTATGTACGCTCATGTGCAGCTCCTTCCGCAAACCTTGTGTATGGTCATGTGATGAGGCATGACGTTGAGTTCAGTTGCCCAATGGCTCCTGCTTGCTTCACTGACACGTGTGTGCATGTGTGTGCATGTGCGGTGCTGAGCAGGGTCGCAAGATCCTGGAGATCAACCCCGAGAGCGACATCATCATCGGCATCAAGAGCCTGCTGTCGGAGCAGGCGGAGGACCAGGCCCGTGACCTGGCGGAGCTCATGTACGAGACATCGCTCATTACCTCAGGGTTCCAGGTGAGAAGGACGGGCAGGCCAACAGGCCCCAACGGACCTGTGTGCTGTGTTACTAGTGCCACAAACTCTGATATTGATGTTGGATCACAAGGTGCTGCAACTTGCCTTGACGTGCACATTGGCGTGTCAGTCACAGTTGTGATTGCGCATAACGCACATTTGCCACCTGAAGTGGAGCTACTGAAGTGGAGCTAGGCAAGCTGCTTCTGAGACCGCCGTTGCCTGCACTTTGTATTGGTGTTCAGGTTGACAGCCCCAAGGACTACGCCTCCAAGGTGTTCACACTGATGCGGATAGCCCTGGGCTCAGACGCATCCGAGGGCCCCCTAGCGGCACAGGAGGGCGAGGCATCGGAGCCCACCTTGCAACAGGTCGAGGCGGAAGTGGTGGACCCCAACGATCCCTGGAAGAACAAGAAGTGAATGAAGGTCGGAAGAGAGCGAGAGAGGACTGCGGGCACCCCTGTAGCAGGGTGAACACTGACGTTACAGCAGGAGTGGTTTGAGAGACTGTGAGATTCATGCAAGCGTATACTGCGCCTTGCCCATGCTGGCAAAGTGCTGACGAATTGGAAACGGCACAAATTAGCCATGTTTGACTGAGCCACGCTTACAAGACAACCCAGCAACATCTTGTAAGATAGACCGGACTGGGGACAGGCTCCCTTTTTGGTTGGTGGCGTCAGTCAACGGTGTTTCCTCAGCCCTTAAGATGCTCGAGGGTTCTGACCACTTGCTTGAACAATACCGCGCAGAACCTACACTTCTGTACTGTTTTTGGCATGTCTGCATATTGATATTCACGACTTGACGCTTCAGGCAATGCATAACGTTTTTGGGATCCTTCACTAGTTCTTTGTGCCCTTCTATGCACGTCTTGGCAACATTTTTGCTGCATCATGTTGTTGCAGCTTCTCGCTTGATTGTCAGGGCGCGACTTTCAGGTTTAAGAGTTGACCTCTGCTAAATTTAAGGCCATGAACCGCAGAATGATGCAGTTACACCTGCAGTTCTGCTCTGTGAAGCTGCCTTCAGCCGTTACATACCACGCCAGCTTTGAATACCACGTGTTGCCAGCAGGACATGCACTGCACATTATGCGGTCGAGCAGAGTCGATCAAAAGACCTCCCACACTCACAGTCGATCAAACGCATAAATACGTGCAGCATGATTGTGGCATGCAGGCGCACATCATCCACGCTGAGTTGTAGATTGGTACACAGGGCACCTCAGGCGGCACCATGGATTTTGCGGATTTCTAAGCAAGCTGCTAGGTCAGGAGGTAGATTGCGAGCTCGAGCTCTACTTAATGCACTGTAACTGTGGCATGGCAGCGACACACTGTCAATCACTCGGTAAATGTGACTCGATATACAGCCAGTGGGAATTTACAGTTGATAAGGATTTGGTCTGAGGCTACAAGATGCGACGAAGCATCCAACTAATCACACACTTGCAGCCTAAGTCTCGTTGTAACATAGGTCGTGTGTCGCAGCTGTCCACGATTGCAAGTGTTGCTTGCCTGGCTTTGAAACGGCTGACTTGAGCAGAGCCAAGTGGCGCTTGAAGTCCTGTAGCCAACAAGCAAGTCACGGGCAAGAGACCATTCTGTTCCATCACAAAAGAAGACAAATTGTAGGTGCTAACACAGACGGCCTAACCGCACCTCCCCTTGTAGTATCCCCGGCTACCATCCATCACAACAAACAAATAGGGTGTAAGCCCGCATTGCAGCAGTTCAAGTCCATCACAACCAGATTGACTTGTTCCTTGCCCGGTCACAGCACCTCCAGCCCTCCGTAATAACGGCAAAACGAATACGAGTGCGAATGTGAGCTGTCTGACAGAAAGCATGGTACTGGGTCTGGCAGTACGCATTGTGCACGCCCAGATGCGCAGGCAAGCTCCCGCACCGTGTTGGCTACAAGGAACTTCTGGGGACTGTCCTTGGCACGCAGACCGTTGCGCACGTCCTTGGCTTGCCATGGCTCGGATGTGTGCATGCTGCAACAGTGAGGTAGAGGCAAAAACAGCCAGATTCATCTCCTGGTCACAAACAGAGACAGGCAATGGGTCTTCAGAGTGAAGGTAGTAGGTCCAGAGCAGAGCTGATAAGCTGTGTGCATCAGAAAGGCTCGGGACCGTTAGGCGGTACATGAAGTGGGTGCGGGCATGTAGAACTTGTGGTGCAGTACCTGTACGGTGCAGGGGGTACGTGTGCGACAATCAGTCCCTTCTTCCTAGGCTCGTCCAGCAGGATGTGCTTGACCCGGTCCGTCTGGCTGACAGCTGGGCGCACGGGGAGCGTCACGTGCATGACGGGCTCGTCCACAAGCTTACGCGCCCACTCAGCCTGTGCAAGCAGCAGGGATATACAGCAAAAGAAATGCGTCTGAAGTCAATCATCAGGGGCACTCAGCAAAGGTACTAAATGCTTACATTGACCGTGGGTTCTTCAGTAAGTTCATTATTTCTGCAGGATTGGTGCCTACCTTTTCTGCTGCCTTCCTCTCTGCTTCTTCCATCATCCTGCCCGTGCCACCCATGTGCACTGTCTTCCAGTAGTCTGGGTCCTGCACAAGCATACCAGCACAAGCGTTGACGGAGTATTTGTTTGACAGCAAGCCTGTCGACACCCACACTCGAGGCATAGCACATAGCACCAAGCACACTGCACACAGCACGTATCTAAGTCAGGCAGGAAACGTTGGTAAGGAGGAAGGCTGCAACGGAGTGGGTGGCGTGTGAGTGTGTGCTGGCCTGTAGGTCAGGTTTTGACTTATCAAGGCCTCAGTGGCTGTGCCACCTGGAGAGGTGAAACCTGAGAGCAGCTTTGTGCGCACTATACCTGGCCGAACAACCCTGTCTGATTTTTGACAGTCGTGATGAAGTTTGGCCCCGACAGAGCGCCACCCTGCTGCACAAAGGTGTTTGCCGCTGTGTTCTCCTCCCAGGGCTCCGCGAGCTGCTCTTGACGGAACATGCTCGGCGCATGCGGGTGCACGGCGTAGGATCCGGGATCCTGCAAGGGGCCCAAGAAAAGGGACAGCTCAGGCTGGCACGGTAGAGCCCTCCATAGCATAAACACGCGCTTAGTCGAGGCCGTCGTTGAGTTTGCAGAGTCGTGTAGTGCTCACCTTAGGTGCTGGCCATTTGAAGGCCGCAGTGTGCGGGGCCCAGCCACGCAGCCGCGCTTCTTGCGCGTTGATGCTGCGTGAGCCGGCCGATTGAGGTGTGTGAGATGCACGAGTATCCTGCGAAAGCATAAAGTGAGCGAGTCTTGATAACGAACAGCAACAGTCGGCTGTGAGACGAGGGTCATCCATATTATTCGCTGTTGGTCGGGTTTGGGCACCGCGAACCACTGGAGCCCGCAGTCACAGCCATCAATAGCCAGCCTGCAAGCGTAAGCCCATCACGCACCTCAAGCCGCATTGTGCCCTTTTTGAACGCCTCTTCGAGCTGTCTTGCCGCCTCTCGCTGCGGATTCCACTCGGCCCACTCGGCGCGGATCGCGGCGGCAGTGCCGGCCAGGGAGGACACGCGCTCAAGGTTATGCGCATGCCAGTCCGTGGCCAACCGCTGAGCACGAGCCTGAGGATCGTCAGCATCGGAACAGAACCCAAACCTCAGGTCATGCTGCGTCTGAATCAATGAGTGCTGCTGGCTGCTGGCAGTATGTGAAGTAACCACAAGCAGCGACAGTCGAGTTGAATTACTTCATACAACTCGTCCTGTTTGTTCCTGCACCTCTATCTTCCCTCACCTGTTCTCGCATGAGTATGTAGGCCTCATTGTGCCTCTCAAGCGGTAACAGGGCAGGCCGCTTGCGCATATAACCTCGCCTGCTGCTCTTGCTCTTGCCGCTTTTTCGGCTTTTCAAGGTCCTGCATACCACCAGCAACTTGCAGGCATGTGATGCAGGGCTTGTGCCCTTGTGTTCATCTGCTCCTTGGCAGACGAGCAACTGACACATCCACACCACACATCAAGTGAGATATCAGACCTGTCGACTGACAAGTCAGGAAACCGTGCTGAGGGATGCATCAGTTGCTGGACTACACACGATGGCCCCAGCCACACATGCAGCGCCCAGGTCGTCATGCATGCATGTGATACAGGGCGTGGAAGACACGGGAACATGCCTGCCTCCACGGGAGGGAACATGCCTGCCTTCCATGTGCTGTACTTGACCCTTGCAGGCCTCAAGGCATCTGGAAAGTGGCCGGGTGGCCACACAGGCGTGCTCTGTCGCATGACTCACTTCCTCGACCGTGCCGACCTAGCGCTCCGCTTGCTGCTGCTGTGGCTGCTGCGTGCATCCTCCTGGTTCACTAGACCCATGCCGCCACCGTCCTCCTCATCAGTGTCAAACTCCTCCGCCTGACGGGCACAGTGCACACGCGTGTCGGTTGAGTCAATGCAAGGAACGCAAGCGCGTGCACACAGGAGGCAACAGCCATGACATACACGCAGCTGGTGTGGCCTGAACGCACGGGATAGGCAAGCAAGCTGCACTGAACACCCAGGCTCCAACGCACAATCAACGAACGCCTAGATTCCTTTCTCCTTTTTCCATTTTGTTTCATACCTTTTCAACCTCATACTCTTTGCCCTGTCTCACCTCCACTCCGAACACGTCTGCCTTGGTGAGCTCCCCACCAAACTTTTTGTCCACGAGATGCAGCATGTGGGGGGTTGGGTACAGGCCCAGCTCGTCCGCCAGCCGCGCCCAGGGCAGGGCCCGCAGGGAGGACAGGCGCCGCAGACCCGCAATGCAGTCCACACGAACCTTGCCCGTGGCATAGGACGCAGCATCAGCTATAATCCTGCACATCGAGAAGGATGAAGGGGAACATGCAGCCGATGACGATTTGTGCACTCGTATGAATTTAGCACCGGCCCTGGCGTTTGGGCTGAGAACCAGAGCTGACAGCTTCGCACGCCTGCATAACCCAAACTGCAATGTCCCGCGCTTCACTCAGGATTGCAAGTCCCTCTGGTGCGACTTCCCATGCACAAGTGGCTCACTTGTTCAGCGGTGCATGCAGCTTGACAATGTGCAGGTCCACACCGAGGTCGGACCACAGACGGCTGGCGTAGGCCACCCCGCTGTTGTGCAGCACGCCCCGCCGCAACCACCCGTCTTCGGGCTTGGGTTCCTCGAGGGCCCAGGCAATAATGGCCTGACAACACAACAGCAATTAAGGCAAGGATTTGCACTGACGTTTTGTGACGACCACCTAACCCAGGCCTGGGGCATTGCCGCACCCAACGTTGCAAAGTAAGCAATTTGCAGAAAGTCTTGTGCTGACTGTGGGCAATGGCTGCAAGCAAGTGAGCTGCCAGAGCAGCCCGCTTACCGGCACATGATGCCCGCTGGTCTCTGCCTGATCCACGCATCGCACACTCTGCCACTTCCGCGTCAGGCTTGCACTTCCATGTAAAGTGGACCCCCATTGCACGCAGCGGTTACCTTTGCCCCGCGCACCTGTACCGCCGCCATTGCCCCGGCGCTGCGCCCCTCCACAGCTATGACGCGCTCCTTGTTGTCCACCAGGTGCCAGCCGGTCAGCAGCTCAAGCTGCGGGTCGATGGACTGCTCCGGGCTAAGTTTGATGGTGGAGAGCGTCTGCGGGATGGGCAGATCAAAGCAGGATGGTAAAGGCACCAGCTGGCAGTGATGAGTGGAACCACGGGCTGGTTTCAAAGTTGCAGGGCGTGCAGCATGCCAGAAGACCAGGCCAGCGGATGGCTCTCCCGCAGAGCGACACGCCATGTCTTAAATCTGAGCCACCTCACTGTGTGTCATGAACAATAACGTTATGTTATCGTCGGCAGGCGATCACTGCTAACAATTCAGAACCTGCTTGTACAAAAACACGATCAGACAGACAGGGTGTCCAGACAGGGTGAGAGCAGGGCAGGAAGGGGGGGAGGGGGCAGCAAAACAGCCCCGCACCTGTATAAGTCTGTTGTCCAGCTTGACTGTCTCCAGCTGCTCCAGGGCTGCGTCCAGCGCCAGCTCCACGGCCGACTGGGGCTCCTCCGCATCGCTGTCGTCAGAAGAAGCGCCTGAGTCACCGGCACCTGCTCACGAAATCAGACGGCAATACGCAACACTTGCTGTCGTGCTAGACATCTGACAACGGCAGCAAAAGACATGGTAAGACTTTTTGGCGCAGCACAGGCAACGAACATCTGTCCAGACAGCCATCTCTGGCTCTCATGTCTGTTCCAACCGCACTCACTGCCAAAAGCATGGAATCGCAGCTCCTTGCGGTCCTGTTGTTTGCCGCCCGTGGTGGAGTGAGGTGCCGACCACAGCACGACGCGGGGGCCACCAGCCGGCGCTCCGCCGGGCCCTGTGCCTATGGACGAGTTGCGCTCCATGCCGCGCAACTGCCTAGGCGTGGTCGGCCCTGGGCTCGCATGCCGCGGCGTTGTGGGACCGGCTCCCCCATGCCGGGGCGTGGTAGGACCCACGGACAGTGATGGCTCAAAAGTCTGCAGCATGCAAGCAGGCAAAGCAAGATGATTCCGTAACATGCAATATTCACAATGGACGCGGCGTCATGTTCCTGCTGTCCAAGAAGCTGCTGGTTCTCTTCTATGCCAAACCCTGGCGTTGGTTGCTGCAGGCAAAGGTACCATATAACATACCCGTTGCTGGGATAATCGAAGTCCGACGGGCTTCATCGAGTGATCGTTTGCAGTCGACGCAGTGCCCTTGCGCCGCCGTTCCTTGGCTGCGTTTGGCACGACCGAGTGTGTTGAATGTGAAGTAGTAGCACGGGGAGCGTTAGCGCCGCCCTCACTGTCACTATTGTGGGTGCGGCTGGGAGTGCTGTGGCGGCTGTTGTGCGCGCTGCTGTGGTTGCTGCCCGCTTTAGGGGGACACGCTGCCGGCTCCTCCTGGAGCACCGGTGCGGCGAGGCCAAGTGCCCACGCATTCTGTTGCAAGCAAGCAGCAATGTAGTGGAGTCGTCGGCACATGCAGGCACGCGTCCGATGTTAAGACATGCACTGGAGACAAACCTTACACTGTACCCATGACACCCAGTAGTTGGTCAACTCCACAATCTGGTGGAATAGCCGGCACGCATTAGATATTGAGCACGCTCTGGAAGCATCCTTTGCTGCACCCCTGGCACCAAGTATCCAGACAGCTTTGGGAAAATTAACCCGTGCCGTAAAGGCTGACCTGTCGCCTGATGGTGTCCTCCAGTAGGTGGAACAGCTCGCTGTCCCGGTAGTCCATGGTGAACACGGCACGTGTGAAGACACGCTCCAGCTGGGACACGCCAACCTGAACAGACCAGGACCAAACTGGAATTTGGGTTTGTTGCCCACCTCCGAGAACGGTATTCTCACGGGCAGCAGCCGCGATTCGAAGCCATGCTGCTACCTGCCTTGCCGCTGCCTTGATACCGCACTCACGAGCAGCATCCACAGAAGTCAGGCCAGTTCAGTCGCAGTGTACCTGCAATCTTGACTGTGCTACCTGCAGTTGATCTGGACTTGCTCAAAACAAGGATTGTGCACTTGCCATTTCTGTCAGGGGCACTGCACAGCGCACCCAGCCCTTGATGACGGCGGCGGACGCGGCGTAGTTGCCCGGCCTGCGGCCCCAGTCCAGCGAGGCGGCCCCGCGGATGGTGGTGTGGGGCGCTAGCGGCGCGGCGAAGCGCAGGGCGGTGCGGCCGCGCACCAGGTCAAGCAGCGGAATGCGTGCTATGCCGCACACGTAGCCCTCGTCCTCCTGCTCAACCAGCAGCGATGTATGGGAATGTGCATGGACTAAGCCGGACAGATAACTATCATGGACGCTTCACAGCTTGGAGTAAACCATCAGGCTGCGCTGCTCTCAGTGGCGACCGCGTTGCCGCCAGTGGACCTCTGTTGCACGCCCTGCTGCACTGGCCTGACTGGCATCCACATGACCGCCAACATACCAGCAAATCTCTGGTCAAGCAGCACGTTTCTTACCTGCTGTTGCGCTGCCGCTCCCTCTGCCTGCTTGATGGGGAACTCGGGTGGGTCCGGTATGATGGTGCGGTCGTGCACCTCCAGCGTCAGGGGAGACTCCTTGCACCACCGGAGCACCTGCTCCAACTGCAAGCAACACATCAAGCATTTGCACATGACTGCCTGTGCCAGAATTCTGCCATGGTTCTTCCGAGCCTCCACAGCAATGAACGGGTCCACTGATGCACTGACTGGTCGATTGACCAAGTTATTGAGTGCTGTCTCCCACCTGCTGGTCTCCCGCCAAGAGCACGAGGGGCTGGCCAAAGCCCACGGCCCGGCAGGCCAGCCCGGGACCCCGGCTGTCGCGCGGCTGCAGGGCTCGCCACTCGCTCGTACGCCCCACCTGCTCGCTGCTGACAGTACCCTGCAGCAACACAACATGCCAACAGTAGCCTGGTTGCATAGTCCAGGCTAT
Organism: Chloromonas sp. AAM2; assembly: GCA_004335635.1. Lineage (NCBI taxonomy): Eukaryota > Viridiplantae > Chlorophyta > Chlorophyceae > Chlamydomonadales > Chlamydomonadaceae > Chloromonas > Chloromonas sp. AAM2. Next base: position 16,692 of record QAXH01005116.1, read on the forward strand.
CACGTGTACTTTGGTCACACGCACCTTTCCTGTACATGTCCCATAGGGCCACAAGGCAACCCTGCAGCTGTATTGCTCCGATAGCATCAGCTCAGAAGCCAGGCAATCAGCTGGTATGTACGGGCTCTAGAATCGCCCTGAGTCTCACCCCTGGCGGCCATCGCACGTGCAGCCTGACGGGCTCACAGCGCGTGTCCAGCAGCCTGGACGTGGCGGGCGCATCTGGCAGTGCGTTGGCCCGCAGCGGCATCACCACCAGCGGGTTCAGGCGCGAGGCCAGGGCGGGCGTGAGGATGGCGGCGGGCTCGCCGGGAAGCATGGAGAGGTCGGGCTCCGGAGCCACGTCCTTCCCACCCTTGGCGCCTTTGGCGGGAGCCGCCTTGGAGGCTGCCTTGCCCTTGGCAGTGGCTGCAGCCGCGGCCTCCTCCTCGGGTGTTGGCTGGGGCAGGGAGAGGGCCCTGAGGGGCGGGGACGTGTTCAGGGACTCGTTAAAGCCCACTCAGGACTGCATTAGTGGCGTCAGGTTGAGAAGCTCTCCATGCTGCTTACGTGTGCTGAGTCAAGGCTGCTTGAAGTTTGTTGTTGTTGGGTTTGGGGACGGATGAGTATCACTTGAGCCATAAAGCCTACCTGATTGTGATGCGAAGAGAGTCGCAGACGGTGCCCAGCTCTGCAGGCAGCGGCTGCAGCTTGGACGGCCAGCATGCGTCCACCTGTGTCTCGCCTACCAAGAGGCCAGCACAAGCCACTGGCAGGACGGATGTGAAGCTGACCACCTGCGGCTCAGGGGCTGCAAAACAGAAGAGAAATGCACCAAAAACACCAATAGTTTCATCTTGTCGCATTGGCATGCCTGCCAAGTGATGCCGATGTCAGTACTGATGCACTAAACTGGCGGCAATCTGGCCCTGCTGTGCCACAGCTGCCATGACCACTTGCACAGAGCAACCGAGTGTACACAGTTGCATAAGCACCGCCAGACAGGTGCTGCTGCCATCGCCACATTTTGCCGTTATGCCTAGGCTTCAGAAGCTGGCTGCACTGTACCTACGTGGCGGTTGGCCCTTGACTGGCTTGGGTGGTGGTTCTGCGGGCGGCTCAGTGAGAGTGACGGGCAGATTCAGCATGCCGTGCGCGTCCGCCATGGCCCGCACACACGCCTCATCCACCGTCAGCTTGAAGTGCCTCTCGCTGCACCACCAGCGGAGAACACTGACTGCAGGGGGCTGAGTGTCATCGTGCTGTGCTGGGGTGGGCTCGACAACAGCCGCTGTGACGGCAGGTGCTGCTGCCTTACCCGCTGCAGCTGCTGCCTTGCTGGTGGCAGCTGCCACGGATGCTCGGCCGGCTGCGGCCGCAGTAGGGGTGCTGCACACAGGAGCAGCAGCACAATGCGGATGTACAGCAAATGGCACAATGCGCTGAAGGCCAGCCAGGCATGACGCACGGTCTCGATGGAACACATTCAGTGTTTAAGGTTGTGTTGCTGGCAAGGTCGACTGGCCTAGTGCGCTGTGGCATCCCTTGATGGTTCACACCTGGCCCTAGGTGGGCTGAGCTGCCCCAGCTCTGTGAGGGATGCAGGCTCCAGCACCACCTCCTGCCCTGTCCAAGGCGTGAACCTCAGTTGCAGGGAGAGCAGGTCTGGATTCACCGCTGGCGCTTGGGCTGCCGGCTGTGGCACCTCAGGCGTGCCTGCTGTAGGCTCAGGATGCGTTGATAGTCCAGGCGCTGCATTGCCAACCGCTAAGAAGGGAGAGGGTGCCGGCATGGCAGGTCGCAAATTTGCCTCAACACGCAAGCTGCCATTCCAAGTGGGCAAGGCCAGTTTGTGTAAGTCTTCAAGAAAATTGCAGGGGCAACTGTGCAGAGAAAATATCAAGCTTAAGCAGGGTGAGGGGTGACAGTATCACTCACACAAAGTGAATGTCTCGCTGCATCTTGGGACTGCTTGCCGGATCAGGTGTTCCTTGTGCCGCATGCACAACCGCAGCAGCTGCTGCAGCCCTGCAAAGGTGCCATCAATTCATCATGTCAAGCACCTGCTACTGCTCATTTGAGTGATGTGAGTCATCAGCAGTCAGTGTCAGTGCTCACTTGGCAGCCATTATACTAGTCCTCAGCACATTGGCGTCGCTGATTCCAAACAGGCGCCCTTTTCTATTGTCGTACAGGTTGCCGGGGAGAAATCCCAATCATGTCATGTTATCATACTCAGAGTTATCATTCTCGCCGGTGTGTAATTACAAACAGCTGCATTTCCGCACGGCAGCACGGAAAAGAGCCGGCACGTTTCAACGGGCATGCAGACGCACGTGCAGTCTGGCAATGAGTAAGAAGGTGACTAGGCCGATGCCCGAAGACAAACATTCTGCTGCCGCACCTGCAATACATATCAGTGGATTGCCGTGGCTACCAGCTTCCAAACCCTACGACCCGGACCTCGGACCCGGCAACTCAGCTAGCTGTTGAGGATGGAGAACGAATGCACCACGCCGGCTCCAAAGGTAACCCTGCGGTTGAATTGCATCGTGGAGCATGCGTTCCTCGCTGGTCCCGAGTTAACCATCCGTTGACTTTGTGCACAGGGACCCAACCCTGTTGAATTGGACAGCACAGGCAAAGTTCCTGTCGGCACGCTTGCGGCTCGCAAAGTGGAGGCAAACAGCGCGTTGAAGCAGGTGAGCTTCTGGTTTGGGCCGGCTCAGCAGACGATTCGTCAACAGCTACAGCCAGACAGCTACGGCCTTCCTTTCAATCTGGCTGCAGATCAGCGATGGCTGCTTGAAAGCTCAACGACAGACCGGCAGCCGACGACGACAGAAGCTGCACGTCGTTCGAATTGCAAAACAGGCTGTTGCTGAGGTGGTACTGACAGTTGTCTCTGGCAAATTGCTTGCAGGCTGAGATGGAGCGCAAGTTTGGTGAGGAGTTGAGATGGCTCAAGAAGCAGGCTGATCACTACCAGTCCGAGTATGAGGCAGGCCGTACGAAGCGAAAGGATTTGGAAGCAGAGCTTGAGGCTGTCAAGGCAGATATGGCCCAGAAGCTCAAGGAAGCCCAGGCAGAGGCAGAGGTATGCAATATACAGACTGGTCAGACCTGCACAGAAGTATATGCAGTTTCATGTCAATTCAACACCGTGTCATAGCACTGTTCACCTGCCCTGTGCACATGTGCAGGAAACTAGAACACGCGGTGGTGACCGTGGGTTGCGCACTGAGCTGGACAATGTGCGTCGTGAACTGGAAAACGTCACAGCTGAGAAGGAGACACTTCAGTCACAGCTCTCCGACAACATTAAGGCCAACACCAAGCTCTTGTCTGAACTCAAGGAGCGGGTTGCAGCATTGACTCGTGAGAAAGAGGATCAGGAGCGCCAGCTGGAGGACATGGCACGTGGCAAGCAACAGCTAGAAATTGAATTGCAGCAGGCTCACGTGGCACAGGAGGAGGTCAAGCAGCAGGTCGAAGTTGCCATGGCTCGTGTTCATACTCTTACAGAGGAGCTGCAGGAGAGCCAGGATGCAGGCACAAAGCTTCAGGCGGAGGTGGCTCAGTTACAAGAGGACTTGCGAGTTGCAGACGAGCGTGGTGGGGCACGGGAGGCCTTAATTGCGGCCAGCAAGGGGGAGCTGGAAGGCGCCAAGCAGGCCACGGCTGTGGCGCAGCAGGAGGCTAAGCAGGCCAAGGCTGACAGCACCCAGCTGAGGCAAAAGGTTCAGGAGGCCGCGCAACAGGCAGAGGCGCTCAAGGTGGGGCAGATGCAGTATGGAGCTAAAAAGTAGAGGCAAGACCCTTGTGCTGAAGAATGTAGCGATAAGAAGGTAAGGTTGCAGAATTAGCAAGGAATCTCTGCGGGCAGAATGGTGGACATGGCCAAGGCATGTTGATGAGCACCGCATGTGCACACAATTGTTGGTCAGGCCTGAGCTGTCTACGGCAAAGGGAGCAGGCTGTTGGCAAGCCGGCAACCAGGCAAGCCTCTGTGCTTGCCATGGCATGCGATGCCAGTGTGCTTAACGACACGTCAATACCTTGGCGTGTGTGTGTGCAGGAGGAGCTCACCCGCACACGCCGCCAGGCCGAGCAGCGGGAGCAGGAGGCGGCCGAGCTGCGGGCCAACGCCAACTTGGGCGGGGCAACGGCCGCAGCCCACCAGCAGGCGCTCGAGCGCACGCAGCAGGAGTACTCTGACATCAAAGGGGAATATGCACGGGTAAGAGACAGCCCACACAGGCGTGCGTGCGCACACAGTACACAAGCATGGGCACACCACCACACTGGATGCTTGTACAGCAGCATGGCCACGTGTGGGCACATGGCAGCAAGCTTGAACTAGCGGCGTTCCTCTTGCCATCATACTAACATAGCGAGTGAGCGCTTTGCAGTGCTGCAATTCAATTTTTGCCTTGACGGATGGCTGAAAGATCAATCACGCATCTGAACAAGTAGCATGTCTCGCACGGCCATGACTTGAATCAAGAAGTCTGCCCAGCGCCTCCAGAAAATACACGGACTGTCTGTGGGGTTCATGATAGCACGCATTAATACATCAGCATCTTGTGGCCTATGATCATCTGGAGTTATGCAATGGAAGTTCAATCGTAAGCTGGCGTAAGCCGGGCACTGAAATATGTGCAATTCTCATCTTCCTCTCTCACGTTGGTATCACAGCAATTGCAAAGTCGACCGTTCCATGCCACACGTTGTCCATGCCTCATGACCTCAATGTTCAGCTTATGGGCGCTCATTCTAAACTCGGCAACAGCCTGGATCTGAGCACAATATTTTAAATGAATCCATCACCTGTCTGCTGGGTGACCACCCTGAACCAATGGTTGTACGTGGCCAACTTCATACCACAGGACTCTGCATCAGGAACATCTCGCAGCGCCCTGGCATCATTAGGCATACCATGCACCCATCCATCCCATGCCTTCACTTGCCACTTCTCACTGAGCTTGTTCATCCAGGCAGCAATTGGCACAACCTGCATGCCTTTGACCATGTCAGCATTACCCTGATCAACGCTTACAACCATAGAGACAAAAGCATTGGACCAGCATCCTCGGCCCCTGTTTGGAAAAGCCTCAGACATGTTGAAACACAAAGCCTGCCATGTCAAGTCATCAACGGGGCGCTTAACAATCTTGTTCCACCAGCCCAGGGCCTGCTTGCCCCATGCGTGCAGCAGGGTCACACGATTAGCTTCATGCATCATGACAATACCCCTAGTTGACGCAGCCGCACATGCCATACACAAGAAAAGCCGTTGCAGCTGTCACACCTGGCCCTGAGATCCCCAATCATTGCTAGCCAAGTTGGTCAGGTGGTACACTCCCCACACTGGGCACCCTGATTCTAGCACAGATGCAACCAGGACGCTAAAAAGAGAAAAAGAAGTGTGTGTGTGTGTGTGTGCGCGTACAGGCCGTGTACGAGATGGCCAAGGCGAAGGCAGAGCACAGCGAGATGGCGGGCAAGCTGGCCAAGGTATGAGCACGATTTGGAAGATGGCATGCTGACCGCGCCTGCCACCTGACCACAGCCATGCCCCTGCTTGACTTTTGATCAAACTTCAAGGGCCACGTCCTCTCACGTTCACGCAGGATTGTGCGTGTACCTGTCAGGTGTGTTTGCTTGCACCGTGGCGAATGCAGGTGACCCAGCTGAAGGACAGCCTGCACCAGCGCCTGAACGCGCTGCAGCTGGCGCACACCGAGGTGGAGCACACGGCCCGCCTGGCGCTAGACGACGTGCAGGCTGCAGCACAGGCAGACCAGGACGGCTCCGTGGCGGATGCACACTCACTCGGGGGCAACATGGCAGAGGGGCAAGCGGGGGGCAGCAACGGTGGCTCATCCAGGGCAGGGAGCGCAGGCGGCAGCGACGAGGGCGCAGTGCGTGCGGTGGCCATGGCCCGGCTGCAGCTGGAGCGCGTGCGCAAGCTGGCACGCGATGCGCTGAGTGTGGCGGTGGCGGAGCGCAGAGCCACAGGCGGGGAGCTGGAGCGGGGCAGGTCTCTCGCATCCGCCACAAGTGTGTCATCCAACGCCTGATGAGCTACCTCAACGACGACTGCGCCAGTTGTGATTGCTTGTGTACACGGCAGGCTGCTTGCAGTCGTGGCCTCTGCATTCGAGTGACTGCACACACGCGTCAGCGCTGGGTCATACTCTCTTCCTGAATTGCCTGGCCCGCTGCACAGTGGCTGAGTCGTGTCTTGGATGCGTGACCGCTGCCATGTTGACACACGGATGTACTCCAACTGGCTCTTGAATGACAACATGTTCAATGGGGACTTGACGTGTCCTTGCCTGCCCCAGTACAATCTCAACTTGCTGTCAGTCAGCGCACCCAGTGAATCTTTCATTGGGGAGGGACGTTCAGTGGAATGCCTGGCTTGCCCAAGGTTTGAGGAGCAGCCGGGACTAACGAAAAACAAGCAAGCGGCCATGTTGTTCAGATATCATGGCGATTGTGTAGCGTGACTTTTGAGCACCAAATACAGGATCACTTGAACAACTGAGCTAGTGATTCATATGCGTGCTTGCACTGGAAGCTCAGCCTGTCATTGATATGCTTTGCGTTGCATGCGAGAATGGCGTCACAGTCCTGGCTCGTGGGCCTTTTGGGAAGTCGGCAAGAACTTTTGCTGGAGGCACCAGTGCTTACACAGTTTGACGTCTTAACACGAAACTGTTATATTCTTGCCATGGCTGGTGCTGTTGGAGTTCTGAGGTTGTGGCTGCTAAGATTCATAGCTCCTGTCGTATCGACTTTCTGAATCATGCTGATTGAACGGGTGACTGATAACTGAATTGGGCGTGTACTGTACGTAGGTGCAGGCATACATGTAGCTTGTAGTCACCAGTGCTGCACTGACGTGTGGAAGATACCGATGATTTCACCCACAAGGGTGAGAATAACCTTAACTATTTGTGAGGTGCTGTTGATCAGCTCTCTCTCACTGCTAGGTCTTCACTTCATTCGTTGTTAAAGCGCAGTACCAACTGCACCACAGCCTTGACCACGTCTGCACCTTGATCGTCACCTTCAGTTCCCGCAACAGCTGCGTGTTACATTCAACGGTGCATGAGGAGGTTCAGGGAACTCTTTGCCTCCTGTCTCGTTCTATGGACACTACATCAGTGAGGTCCACATGCATCAAGCCTGAAAAGTCTCAATCCGAAGCAGTCATTGTCTGCAATCAGATGCGCAAAGTAAACCTTCTGAGGGATACAAAGCCTACACATCGCCTGGAAAGGCAAAGCAAGTGAATTGTTGAGCGTGCTGCACGAGAACTGCGGCAGAAGAGAGATCGGACGAACCTAGTGATGGAAAGAATTGATGTTGCAAGGTCCTACCTGCCATCAGTCTTATCCTGCATTACAAGGCAAAAGAGAGAGAGAGTTGACTCTACTGTTCTACTCTGTCTTGCATTGACTGAGCTTAGTGCGTACGGACGCAAGCACTATCATGATGGTGTAAGGTGAAAGCATGTCTTGTAAAACTGAATAAACTCCATAAAACTATTTGAGATAAGCCAGAACCGAGTGTTTGAGCAAACTCCCCACTGCGAACGTCTAAGCAACAACCTCACCTGAAGGCCGGGCCAGCAACCCTTCCCAAAGGTTCGGCTCACCCAGGCAACACCACAGAGCAATTGCCATGCACCACGCAAACGTAACAGCGTATTAGAACACTAACATCATCACAAAAAGTTTTGTGTTTTGGCCACCGCAGAGACAACCAACCTCTGGTCCGAAAGGAAATGCCTCGCGTGAACGTGCTAGTGGGAGCTCTCTCTCAACTCTTGCCAAGGGTAATCTGCGCACTCACGTGCCCTGTACTGCTTGAGCTGCTGTCCAGCTGCTATTCTCGTGCATGGTTCTCTTAAACTGCACGAACCTTGCGGCCAAGAAATGCAGATTCCACTGGGGCTTGTTGCTTTTGCAGCATTAACAACACAACCTGCTGCCAAGAGCTTTGGCACCGAGCTGTGGTCAGTCGTTGCACGCAGCCTGGCTACACGATGACCATACCACCTGTCTCAATTCATCTACTGCGAAGCCACTGTCAACCCCGACGCAATCATCACATCATCTAACGAGCGCTCTAGATTTTACCCCATTCTGCAGGCGACCGAACTCAACAGAGGAAGCGAACCAAGCGACGAACTTGAGTCTTAACGCGGTGATGGACCTCCAATGGATTAGTCCCGTCTTGGCGCCTTACGTGCGCTGCGCAGTTGGCAATGGCCTCCCGCCGTAACTTCGCAGCTCGTACTGTGGGTGGAACATCCGACGTCGGTGCCGCGCGCGTGGAGCATGTGAAGATCTATGGCACGAAACTAACCCCGCGCCTTCTCTTGTCACTGTAGATCTCTAGAAAGTCATGTACTTGGCCGTGAACCTTGGTGACGAGGAGAACGCGGCGACGGGCGGCTTCCTGTACTTTGACGTGACCTGCATTTGCAACGTACTTTCTTGTGTCAATGGGAAACTAGGGTGTTATCGGCTCTGGTTCTGGTAGGGCTAGGTAAGTGTGACGAGCAAGGCGCAGGCTGCGCACTCCACGCGATGCAGCATATCAGAGCGATGCAGAGGGAGCAACGTGTAATGTGGATCTCCTGGTCGTGATATTAGGGCTAGCATTGACTCACGCTGGCGAGCTCCACGGACCCATGGTTGTACGCCCCTGGCCCCGGCGAGTCCAAGCCTGAACCTTCCGCCTCGGCATGAAGCTTGGAAATGTCTGCACGTGCATGCACAGAAATGCTGGTTACCAGAAGATACTATATATAGTTTAAGCTCGCGTGTCGTGTGGTGGCTTCACACCGCAGCTGCCGACCACAGGTTTGGCCAGGTTCACTCACAAGCGCGGGAGCCCGAGCGGGCCGCAGAACCAAACTTGATGTCGGGCGTGCGCCGCGTGGGGGATAAGTGTCCTGCGCTGGCTCTCACGTCGTACAGACCAGGTCCAGGCGACTGCGCACGCACGCAAGCGAGCATCGAGCACTGAATACGCGGTACACGGGTGTTGTGCCATGCCGCATGCTTGCTTCAGTGCACTGTCCGCGTGTGAAGCACAAATAAAGTAAGTTGGCAATCTTCTGTGTAGCAGCACGGACCTGCACTTGCATGACAACCGAGTACATGTAAGCGCACATACCCAAGCCCCACACGCACCTGCGTCCCCAGACCTTCCTGGGAGGCGAGCGGCCCGTGGTAGCGCACGCTCACCGTGCTCCTCTCGTGCACGGTGCGCTCCTTCATCCCAAAGGAATACCCTGTCCAGGAAAGGCAAGCACGACGGGCGGTGAACAGCTGTAGGTAGCTGCACTTGGTGCTCAACTACTTGGTGCTTGGTGCGGGAGAATGAAGGAGGCCTGTCCTTTGTTTGCTACTTTGAAGCAAAAGCGTCACTATGCAATGCTCGCGTGTGACATTGGCAAGTTATGGCCGCTGACCGACCTTTGCCTGGTCCAAATTCTATTCTTTCTTGCGAGCCGTATGCAGCCGGACCAGGGCTGATGCTGGGTGTGACGAAGCTGTTTCGCCCGCCCGGTCCCACGCCACACATGGTGTAAGCGGCTGCTGTGTGCCTGTGGGCATGAACGGTCGAAGATGTGAGGCGACACGTCAACAACAAGGGCAGGAACTCAAAACATACAGTATCTGGTGATGATGGAACAAATTGACGGTACCTAGGACTGACACACTGCGTTTCACATGGCTGTCAAGTCCTACTGGGCAGGTTTTGACAGTTGCATCAACGACCAGGCAGGAGTTCACGTGCGAGGGTAGCGCAGCACGGTGCACACCCTTTGTGACTCACTTCTTTGCATCCTGTGTTGATGCGTGGATGATGTCGTATGTGCCGGGGCCGGGGACCGAAGGATCCCGTCCCATGGTTGCCATGTCGGTCCGCAGGGCGGGTGCGCATGTGAATGAGGGTGCGGTGTAGGAGCGCGAAAGGGGATCCTGTCTGGGCCGGTATGCGCCTGGACCTGGGCCGAGAGAAGACCTGCGGCCAGATAGAAGGCGCTGACAGGTGGAAGCCAGGCATAGAGCATTCCGCTGAGTACAGCCTGGTATAGGAAATGCCGCTGTGTAGGTTTGTGGCCTGCGTGCACTGCTCACAGCACAAGGTGTCGAGGTACAGGAGACTGAAGCCTCTCATGCCCCTTTGCCATCGCCCTCACCGCAGGAAGAGAAATAAACGTGCATAAACTGTAGCGCATCAGATGACACAGCTTCTGGACTGTCGCAACCTCGCCTGTACCGGCCCCTGCTGCTGCCCGCTTAACCCTGCTCCCTCCCACACACCTGTCAGGAAGGCTCTGCGGCCCAGAACCAAAGCTGAATGTGGGTGCGTCACCCAGCCACCCTGCAACCGCCTTGCTGCGTGGGCTGGTGGAAGTGATTGCGTATGTGCCAGGCCCTGGGGACTGCGTGCCTAACTGGCTGTGCTCGTGCAACCTGTGCAACCAAGGCACAGCACGCTGGCTGAATGAAGGCCTTATGGCCCCAACACAACTGTGCTGCAGCTGCATACCCACAACACACGGTGCAACGGACAAGCAGCACCGAGTGAGGCCATGCTGCAAGAATTGCATCATGCAATCATGCAACAAAGCTGTTGCAGACGAGCATTAATCCACCCTTGGAGAAGCCTGTAGTGTTCCTTACTTTGACAGGTACGGCCCTGCACACGCGCCGCCCCGCTCAGGCGAGTATGTCCTGGGGCCTGTTCCAAACTTCATGGTCTGATTGTTGCTAGGCGAGGGCACGTCATAGATCGCCCCTGGTGTGTTGACAGCGCTTGTGGCGCCAGGGTCTGCGGCCATCTGCATGGAGTTGTAGGAGTTCTGCGGCCGGGGGGAGGCAGACAGTGCACGGTACACAAGGGTGCTGTCTTGGCTTCACTCACCCTCTTGACATCAATACCTTGACACATCTTGGACACCCTGCCGAGATCGAAGGCGCAATCCATCTGAGATTGACTGAGGGATGAGTCATGTACAATACGGTATTGCCTGTCTGAGCCTGGCTGCCTGGGGAGGACGGACAGCACCTGTTGCAGGTCTGATGCAACCCAACTCAGGTGGGCAGGTCTGATGCAACCCAAAGAAGCATGGAACTGGCATATGGCGATTACGCATCCCTTTCCGCCCATTGGCTCACCTTGGCATCTTTGTTTGCCGTCCCAAACTTGACGTCCACCACCTTCTTCTTGGGTGACAGCACGTACTGGTTTGACACCTCGTAGGCTCCCGGGCCCAAGCCTGCATAGCGGTTGACAAATGGGTCAGGGGACAGAGAGGTGTGACCAGGGAAGAGGTGTCGGTGCATCAACCAACCTTCAACCAATCAACCAGCAGTACCTGCATCTGTGCAAATGGTATCCATTTCGGAGAAGCCCTGCCGCCCCTTTCTGTCTATGCCCTTCCTGATGACTCCTGAACAGCGCCTTTGTACTGTACCAGAAGGCCCAATGTGCGCTGGGCCCCTTACCGCATGCACGGTCCGGTGCGGTGGTGCGGTCTGCCTGGCTGTGCGCTGCGCTGATGTACACGCCCGACGTGTCATCGCGTGAACGCAGTGCGCCCAGCTCTGGGTTGCCCTGCGAATAGACGTGCAAAGGCAAGCCGTGCGCAAGCACCAGCACCCTGTCCATCGAGTGAATCAAAGCCAACTGAGCCTTCGCCACGCCTGAACTGCTGGCATGCTGACGTGATGCATTGGTTGCGGTCAAGTGCGACGTATCCATGTCTTCACTCGACCAGGCTGTGAACGGGTAATGCCAGGGCGCTTAGCGAAGTCAGCAGCCGGGCTGCGACTGCATGCGCTTCACCGCCGGCTCACCATCGGAGCGAAGGTGTACGCCCCTGCCATGCGCTCCTCGGGCAGTGAGTAGACAGGCCCGGGCGAGCGCGCCGCCACCTGCGCCTCGTCGTCCGCCCGCTGCGGGGCGGAACCAAACTTCCAGGTTGGCGAGTAGCTGCGCTTGGGGGAGTGCGGGTACTTGTCCGCCAACAGCACCCTGTGGCACAGCCCCACAACCACCAGGAGTCAGATGGATGGCAGGAAGCCTAACCAGTGGATGCGTTCTCAAGCACAGCAATCAAAGTCATGTGCTACAGATCGAACTTTTGAACAAGCCCACCCTAGCCTGACTTCTTCATCACACCTTCATCACACATGTAAATGACAACCTTCAAAAATTGCTTGCAAAAGAGCAGCCCAGCAGCGACTGCACCTGTCAGCTTGTGTTCTCGACTCAACCTGACTCGACCATGCTGTCTGCTGACCGCCACAGGGTGGCTGTGCACAGCTGGCCATATACCCTTGCGCCTTGCTGTATTCCACCCGAATCATCCACTTGCCTGTAGGTACCGGGCCCTGGCGTCCCCTCCGGTGGCATGGCAGCACTGTGAAGGGCACTGATGTACCTGCGGTCGATAACAAACTGGCTGTGGGTACCAGCTGACCTGCGGCGTTTGAAACGCTGCCAAACACCGCCCTTCCTGGCCCGGCAGCTCCAACCAAGCCATAACACAAGCCATGCAGCGAGGGGCATAGCTGCAACAAAAAAAGATGTTTGCCAGTTCTGGGACAGTTTACAAGAATTGCACTGGAACCATGCTTGTCCCTGTGGCCACACTGGCTCCAGTGTTCTTCTTAGAGAAACTGTCCCAGAACTGGCAAACATCTTTTTTTTCTGCCATGTACTGTCTCCGGCTTGGCAGTCACCAATTGTCAGGTCCAGGTCCCTGCTGAATTCTGGAACAACATGTGTGCACAAGTACGATTTGGTGGACACATGGGCTACAATCTTCTTACCTGTTTGCTTCCCTGTCTCTGCTGCTGCTACCAAAAACTGTCCGGGCTGCGGTGGTCTTCACTTGGCCTTGTTCGGGACCCCCTGGCCCACCGTAGGCTGCAGGCCCAGGAGAATCTGATCGTGGGATGAAAGTACTTCGGGGATGGTTATGAACAGGATTGGATCCCTCCCTTGGTTTGCCATCCGCCAGCATCATGGCCAGCTGATCCTCTTGGCTTTCCCCCGGCTGGCCCATGATTTCTGGCTTCTCGCCTGTCTGCCTGCCTGCCTGCCTGTCTGCCTTTCTGCTGTTTGTCCAGGTGCTCCTGCGCAGTTGACCGCAAAAAAAGAAGTTTGCCAGTGTTGATTGAGTGCGGACATTGGTCAAAACGTGCTCGCCGAAGAGCTGCTGCGCGTGCCCGCAGCTGAAGAGGAAAGGTATGATATGACATCGTCTACTGATGCTACAGGCACCCAGCGGGTGTTGCTGATCGTAGTCCGGCACCGTACAGCAAGATGACGCAGAACTTCCAGATACTCAAGAACTACCGAAATGCGTATTGGTGCCACTGCGCGACCAGTGCTTAAGCCCAGCCACTGCTGCAGTCTTGTACGGCCATGTACTCGGCAAACATCATTTTCGGATTGTACCTACCTGGTATCAGCGCCTCAAGCACATGATCGAAACTAGATGGATAGTCAGAAGAAAAGGATTTTGCTTGTTTTGATCACGTCCTCCCGTCTGCTCTGGATGTTGAAGTGAGTCTTCTTTCCTTGTCACTCTGCTAATGTACACGTGGCTTGATGTTACCTGCACAAGCTGGGAGGCGGGAACAAGCCGGGGAGGCCGCACGTGAACGACTCGTAACCGACATCGCCGGCAGGCTTGACTGCAGGTTGCTGTTTGCCATCAATTTATAATCCGTGCCTTTCACAAGCATGGGTGTCCAACCTTTGTGGGTTCTGGCCAGGTGAGGAGCAGTAGCCATCCCAGTCCAGCATCTGTGATGTATTAAGCATAGCATACAACACAGTGCAGTTCTCTCTCCTGCATCAAGCTTGCATGCATCACGAGAGTGGGCTGGAATCTACATTATCCCAGGAAGGCCATGCGCTTGCTTCTGTGCAGAACGGCACCAAAGCAAGGTGATGCAGATGATGAGATCAACGTAATGACGGCTATCATGCAAGAAACTCTGGCGGTAAGCGGTCCGCATTCCTGTCTTACACGGGCGGGCGCACTACACGCGATCATCAAAGCCAACGTGAAGTGGGTTTGATACCACTCGAAACGATATCTCAAGAAGGACAGTTGTGCCTTGCCATGCCCAAATGAGACCATAAAGATGCCCCTGACAATGATATTACAACTGGAACCTTCCCTCGCCCCGCCAAACTTGGCTGGTGGTGACTTGGGGCGTGATCTCTCTTCTTGCACATCATTCCTGCCTTACATCCGCACTGGGTATACAGACAGGCAGGACCCAACTTAGCAGATGTTTCCAATCTCCAACTAGCTTGGTTACCTACACCCAAACCCAACTGTCAAGACCACATATCACAAGATAAGCAGCAGCAGTCTAGAGGTCGCTGGACTTGGCACTTTGATCTGCCCAATTAGGCAACTCTAGTGAGTTGACAATCAGGTTACATTGTGATGCTTCCTGCATTTGTTCTGACAGGAGGTGACTGAGCATCGCAAGGCCAAGCTGCAGCAGCATGGCGGGAGTGATACACAAGGTAGCAGTGAGTCAGATCACGTGGTGGAGAGGCAACCGGACGTGCACCATGGATTGGCTGGGGGCTACCTCCGCCAGGGGCAGGCTGCGGAGGAGGTCGAGGAGGGTGGACCAAACAACAGCCCGTGGGGCCGCAGGCAAGCGTGTGTGCATGGCGTGGTTGCATGAAGAGATTTTGCATGGTCCGCCTTACGTATGCAAAGAAGGTGCAGCCCGAAGAGGTTGGTAGTGGTGGTGCAGCTCAAAGAGCCCACTCCACACTCCACTCCTCTGCCACTATCCTGACGGCCCAATGTTTGTGCTGACACTGGGCAGACGCATGGGGGCATAGAGCACAGAGCACTGTCAGCAGTCAGCCCAAAGGGGCTTTGTGTGCGTGCTGCTTGATGCCAGCCTGACCAAGTTCACAGCGTTATCAATCCACAGGTCACCTTTTACCTTGGGCAACATGCGAACGATGCTAGCCAAAGCGAATTTGTAACAGCAGTCCTGGTTACATACAGAGGAATGACGAATACAGCCAGGCAGCGAGCACACAGTGTGTGATGTACCGCACAGGGCCAGGCGACTGCCCAGGCATGGGCAACATCCTGCTTATCACTGGCTCTGCTCCTTTCCTGCAGGGCGCTCGGGGATGACTGGTACGATGCGCGCTGCGTCAGGTGTTGTGTGTGTCAGCGACAAGTCAACGCTTCGGCGCGGGCCAAGCGGGGCGTGCGCTGCTCGGGCTGCCTGCGATGGTTCCATGACGGCTGTGCGCCGACCGGCACCCTGCCCACTGACAAGGCCAAGCGAGAGTGTGATGCCTTCACATCCAAGTGAGCACACATTCAAAGCCGAGAAGCAACATCGGCCGATTAATCCCGATGCCAAGCTTTGTCAGCCCCTTTGCTACAGCTTCTGTTAGCTGCTGTTCAAAACTGCTCCAACAGCAATACTAATTGAATCACCTCTGTCACCAAGTTCAGCCTGAGCCCCCCTGCAGCAGTTGTTGCTGGGCCGCTCTCCACCCACCCATCCAATAGGCCAAGCACTTGCGCCTCCGCACTGCAATGACCCAAGTGTGACTGCTGCACTGTCAAGGTATGATCACATAATTCCACTGACGTAAACTGTTCTCATCTCGTGGTTGTGTTTGCTTGTACCCCGCCCAGTTACTTCCATTGCAGCTCTTGTTCTGACCTGCGGGAGAGGTTGCGCCAGGGCGCCGAGGCTCTGTGCGGGCGGGAGCTGCCGGGCGCCTGCCGCGTGACGCTGGTGGACCTGCACAGCCTCAGGCAGCAACTCAAACCAGGCCAAGAGGCAGGAGCACAGCAGGAGACACGCACAGCAGGGTGGGTCGAGAGACCGTGTCTCGCACCCATTCACTCCGGTTACATCGATGAGTGGTTGGGTCGGGCATGGATCACACAAACGTCTGGTCGGTACCGTCAACAGCACATTTCAATGGGTGGCCCTTGAACTGCAGTGCTTTGTGCCAGTTTGTGCCGTGTCTGTGTTCCAATAACTCTCTTGCCCTAGTTGGTGTTTCAAGCAGTGAAAGTGACTGAAGTGACTGAATGTGCATCTCACTCACAGGCCTGCACCCCTGAGATTTGCACGCTCATCCGCCCCTTTCCAACGCATAGCGAAGGACGACCTTAAAATCATGAAGAAGCTTGGCAAGATGCCTGAGCATATGAGCTTGGGCACAGGCCAGGACACCGGGGACGGTCAGGAGGGAGGCAGCGAGCTGTCTGAGACCGCACCTATAGTCCCACGGCTGGGTGGTCTGTCAGATTTGCAGTCTGTGGTCAAGATCTTTGGGCACGGCAACCAGGAGCCGCTTGAAGATGTGCTGGAGGACAGCTGGGCAGCAGTCATGCGTTGCGGAGGCGCACCCGTCAGCGCCGCCAGTCTGCTGATCATGGGGACGGACCATGCCAGAATGCAGGTTGGTGACGACATGATGAAACAAGCTGTATCCAGCCTGTCTCAGCCGCGGACAGATGCCTGTGCTATAGATCATCACGCAGCTTGAAGCAGGACCAGTGAGCGCAACATCGGTTAAGCGTGTCAGTGTCGTGCCGCTGCCTGTCTGCTTGCTTATACCCTTGTGAAACGACTGGTTTGCGCTGCAGTCCCTGGTGACCCAGCCGGAGGCACGGCGGCATGGCCATGCACGGCTCCTCCTGTCAGAGCTGCAGGGCTGGCTGCGGGAGGCAGGCGTGCCCCGTATGGTTGTGGTGTTGCCTCAGCAGCAGGCAGTCAGGCGGGCGGAGGCGGATGGAGGAGAGCGCACCCTTCGTAAGCTAGGCTTTTCTACCTTGCAAGACTTGGAAACGCTTGGGGTAAGGTTGACAGCAGTGGTGACTTTGAGCTGGCTGTTCTGGCGCCTTGGCTGCTCTGGGGTTCTGCCATGAGCTGCGTGTGCATGTCTGGCTGAAGTTGATTGCAAGCTTGGTCTGCAAACCTGAACGTGTACTTAGCCCTGTTTTGGCCTTCTCCTTGGCTTCTATGAAGTGCTGCCAAGCTGCATTGTCCTGGGTTGCATGTTGTTCACGTTCCTTTTTGCCATGCAGAAATGGAAGGAGGTCTGGTTTCCCTACTATACAAGGGACCTGATTGGCCGTCAACCACGAGTACTACTCAAGAAGTGACGTCCTTGCCTTCTGTTTTCCCTCGTCGGCTGTCTCTGTTGTTGCTGTCTGGCTGCATGTCCAGCCTACGCTCTTGGCTGAACATGGTTAACAGAAACAACAGCAACCTGTGTTTTGAAGGGCCGTCGGACAATCTCAACCTGTGGAAAGGGGTCGGATTTGAGAGATTTCCTGAGCAATCCAGAGCCTTATTTAGTCACGCGATTCCACAGCGTTTTCTGTGGATTGGAGCGCCTTCGAATCCAGTACCTTTCCACAGGTCGCTTTCCAGTCTGAACAAAGGGTTTAATCCAGAGCCAATCAAGAGCAGCAATCTCTGGAAACCAGCGCCAATTAAGAGCAGCAATTTCTGGAAAGGATACGATGCGATTCAGACCGCGAGAGAGTCAGGCTACCTGTTGCACTCAGCCTAGTGCGCAGCAGAAGCAGCATGACTGGGAGCACCTTGTGGCGTGTTGGTGGTG
>QAXH01005117.1:0-26806 GCA_004335635.1 Chloromonas sp. AAM2
TAACCAAACATACTTGGCTGCATTTAATTCTGTCAAGCAACAGCCTCTCATACAGCCTCTCACCTCGTCAATCCCCTGTCACAGTAGTAGCATCTCCTGGTGAGGTTGAGGTGCCGCACCCGCCCCTGGACGTCCTTCCAGGCAAAGCAGTAAATGTTGGTGCGGCCTGTGTTAGATAGATGCTCGTACAGGTTAGTGTTTTTCGCAACAACACAATGTAAAACTGTGCAATGAGCTGACAGCGTACAATCTGACAGCGTACAGGCATGTAAAACACAGCAATGAGCTGACAGCGTTGAGGCTTGGATTGCACAGCTCGCTTGTCCAAGGCAAGTGTGCGGCAGACACATGTGTGTGCAGAGCTGAGCACTGACGCACTCAGTGACTGCCTTCACGAGCAGCCGGGTGGTGGTTGAGTTGTTAGCCATGACTTGAACATGTACAACCATGTGTGATGTCCACCCCGCGTGCTAATTGTTTTTTGTGTAATGGCTTGTTAAAATTGGGCCAATGTCAGAATTGAGACGAAAGAGCATCAAATCCAATAACATGCATCACAGCACAATGGAAAGCTTTACCATGTCTGTGTTATTCTTGCTTTGGTTCATACCTTTAAAGTCCATGCAGTGCCCTAAAAACATTCAGCGAGCAACACGTTGGTAACACGTTGCCTTTAGCAAGTCGTCCGTGTAATGTAAAGCAGAGGGTGGGGCAATTCTGCGTTTGCGACTGACCTAGTCCTGCAAGTCTTTGCGAGTACTTCAAGATCCTGGCAAGAACTCTGGCCGGACGTGCAACAATTTCATCTGCCCATTGGAACAAATGAACAATGCAATGCTTATAATACCGCTCAGATGAGGATGACCAGATGACTACGCTCTGCCATCCGTAGGCGTACAATCCGAAGTGGGCTCCATGCCTGCTTTAATGCGTCTCGTCGCCCCTACCCTAGAATCTGGGTTTCCGAGTTTCTGGGTTTGAGTAGCAAGCAGTGTCCTGGGCTGAGCATGCATGACGGTCAAGCATAAGGATCCTGTTGCTGTGGCTGGCAGCGCCGCCTGTTACAGCACATGTAACCCACTATCCGTGGTAATGACATGGCCTCGGTCTACTGGCCTTGCGATGCCAGCGCAAGGCACACGCCACAGGCGTACAGGCAAATCTAGCAGGCATGATAGCACCAGGATGCTGTGCAAAATGGGACAGAAATGACATGGAAGAAAGGAGTGGCAATGCTGCGATGCCGGGCCAGCAAAGCTCCTGACCCAGGCAGTAGGCTTCGAACACATAGACACGCCCAGGCATACGCCCAAAGAGCGGGACAGCCAAACACTGGCGCTCCAACGGTGAGCTCATTACGAGGTGCAAGGGTCAGAAGGCAGGATCTTCAAATGGTGCATTACGAATAAAACCAATGTGGCAGACTTCGTATGCATCACGAGGTAAGTACGCGTTGACTGGAGGTTGAGGATGTTCCTTGCACTTGCATACCAGTTACCCATGTAAGGTACTTGAATCACCCGCAAGGCTCACACCACTACATGGAGCATTGCACACGTGCTGCAGCGTGCCGTCAAGCTGCGAAAACCAGGAGCTAGACACTCAATTGCGAACGTGATGCGACCTGTGCAGCCACTGGCTTCATAGTGTGCCTGCAGCACAGAGGAGACACACAGACAGCCAACTAGTGAGTTCTTAACCAATGAACGTCACCTTGAAAACATGCCAATGCCGCACTTGGAGCCTACTATCAAACTTCGGCCAGCTTCGCACCAGGTAAAACAGATGCGAATGACAGCCTCAATGTGCTGCAGCAACCATGGCGTGCTTGACAAGGCACAAACTGGCAGCCCTGCTTGCTTCTGCATGGGCTGCCTGGTCCACAGAAGGCACCGCTGGTCAGCCGGATGACACTCGGATGGGCCGGATGGACAGCCGGATGGACAGCCAGATGACAGCCGAATCCGGCCTTGAGCAGCCGGATAGCGACTGCCAGATATCCGACTATCCGACCATTCTTGAACAGCGGGATAGCGATCGCCAGATATCCGGCTATGAACCCGGATCTCCAACCATTCGAATACACACCTACTAGGTTGTATAAATTATTCGGTGCAGGGGAAGCCGGATGGCCGGATGGCCGGATTGAGGGGGCGAAAGGACAAACAGCTGTCCCTTGGCCCACCCCAACCGTGGGTGGGCCAAGGGACAGCATGGCCGGATGGCTCGGATGGCCGGATGGCTCAGATGGCCGGATGACTCAGATGGCCGGATGGCTCAGATGGCCGGATGGCTCGGATGGCCGGATGGCTCAGACGGCCGAATGGCTCGGATGGCCGGCTGTAGGGCCGCGAATGAGACGCAAACGGACAGCCGGATGTTCCATGTTGTCTGGCTGCTATCCGGCTGTATCTGGCAGTCATCCGAGTGTGCCATTTGGCTGAGGGGTTCTACGTCACCCGGCTGCTATTTGGTTGTATCCTAGTTCATCCGGGAGGACCAGCGGTACTTTCTCCTGGTCCAGCCAGTCTGATTGTGTTAACAGTGTCCAAGGCTGCATGATCTAACGAGCACAGAGCTGCGTGGTGCAACCGTGTGACATGGACATCGACAGCATTCCATGCAGCTCAGCCAGGACAGCCCAGTCTTTGTGCACCGCCCGCCCGCCCGATTGACACTTGCCAGCATGAGTGGCCACACTCCGCCCGCTCCATGCTCAGCCTCACACCCCCATGCGACCTTCATTGCCATACCACTTGGTGAGCCCTGGTTTACTCTCCGCACGCCTTGTCCCCTTGATTACCTTGTACGTTTCGTCCAGCTGTACTCTAAGATGGTCGAGCGTGACTCCCTCACAGCGCATGTCCAGCTGCCAGCCCTCCACGGGACAGGCCAGACTGCCGCCCAGTTGCACCAGTGCCGTGCAGCGGCACACCGGGCACAGCACGCCTTCGCCTTGCCCGCCTGCCACAACACACATGTGCACACAGAATTCGCCTAGATTTGCAAGTGAGCACCAGAAAACAGCAAGCAATGCTGCACCTCCACCAACCCATTGGCGTTTGCTGTGCCTGTGCGTGCTCAGCCCCAACAGTTACAGTGTTTTGCAAGCACCCTTTTGGCCAATCATCTTCAGGGTGCTGTCTCAAGATCATCCGATCCCCACCCTGGCTGCCCCGCCAGCCCTTGCACACCTGCTGCTATGGCCTGAGCCTCCTCTTGCTCCTGCTGGTGCTGCTGCTGCTGCCTTATCTCCGCCAGCTGCACAGCCAGCACATCATCGTACAGCTCCGCATACAACTGCTGCGCAACCGCCTCAACCTCCGACTCGTCCAAATCATGATTCAAAGCAGCTGACAGCTCACGGTCGAATTCGACATCATCATACAGCCACTCCTGGGGATCGGCCAGCCGCCTGCCGCCCACACCAGCCCACCCGCCGGGTGCAGGAGTGCTGAATGAGTCAGCCATCCCTTGCTGTCTGCCCGCCCTCCAGACCACACCTGGATTGTCCGGTGTGAGCATATTCCCTGCAGAGGGTGGCCCAACTTGCGGATGCTGGACTGCGTGCATGTTAGGTGTCATGGCTGTCTGTGCAGGGCTGCTGCTTGCCATCGGCATGGCTCGGTTGTCAGCTTGTGATGGCGTGTGCATTCCCATCCCTTGTTGTGAGGGCTGTAACCTAATGCCCTCGATCCGGCCCTGACCCTCCATCATGCCACCGGCACCAGCCACACCAGCGTGCTGCCGCAATCCTGCCATTGCATGTTGGATTGCACTGTGCACATCACGCCTGACATGGGTGGCCAGGTTTGCTGCCTGTGCCTGCTGCAGCAGCCCTTCCCCCCCGCCAAGCTGATGTTCCGACTGCTGCTGGCTGCCTGTTGCTTGTGGCAACCCTTGCAGCGGAGAGGTGGCAAACCCCTGGGCATCAAAGCGAGTGCTGGCTGTTGTGGCACGGCGGCTGGCAAGCATAGCTGCCCGCATCTCCTTGCCCCGTGCAAGGCACTCATCCCGGAGCTGCGTACAGGAGCATCACAGTATGCAGTGCGGCGTCAACTGCACAGGGTGGCCATGAGGCTTCAAGCGTTTGGCAAGGCGCACTGAGCATATGTTTGATTGGAGACAGTTGCATGAGCTGTGGGCTCACCACAACAACCACGCTGACAAAAAATATGTTTGCCAGTTCTGGGACAATCCCTGTATGAGCCCTGAGTACAGTGTGTAAAGTGGTGGTGTTTCAGCTTGCTCCCCACAACGGGAACTTACAACACCGATTACAGTGGTACTCCCAGGAATTGTCCCAGAACTGGCACGCTGGAGTTGCTTTTGTGCACCAGCTTTTGAGATATACCAGCTGTGAGTCTGCATTGGTTTGTGGGAGGCTTTTATGGTTCAAGGCATATGCGGAGATGCTTCCTATCGCACCTTGTCCCTGAGCTTTGATACCACCAGCTGCCGCCACTGGAGCCGCCTGGCCTGCGGGGGGTCCTCGCCACTCATCTCCCTGCTGGGGTCACCAAGGGCCCTAGGCTACAGGCTATGGCACGTGTATTGTGACCATGCAACAAGGTGCCAGTTGAATGAAAGGTAGTGCACGCGGTGTGTCTGGGGTTGGGCAGCTCAGACTGTTGGGTCAGCTTTTAGACTAAGCACCAGCACGCCAGAAGAAGAAGAGGTAGCACTGAAGGTTGACTTGCTCTATGGCAGTATAGGCGCTTTGGATCCACCCACACGCGGGAAGGAAACTCTGGAACAAGTGATTGTCCAAGCACATGTGACATGCCCGTTGGAGTCCGTTGCTGGTAAAGGTTTCTATCAACTAGGAGGGCCCAAGCCGCAACCTGGTTGAGGCTTGACATGAGCAACGGACAAGCAGGTTCGCAATCAAAAGCATTGGACACGCCTTGAGGGCGTTGCATTTTTCAGCGCCGTTCATACTCACAACGGATGGACCTAATTTCACTCATCTCCGCACTGGCAACGATTCGTCACAAATACCTCGTGCCTCAGTGGATCAGAAAATCTCATGACCTGGCAAATCTCGCGTCATTCAGTCATGCTGATGGTGTATGGAAAGCGCAACGGTTTGGTCTGCGTGGTTGCAGCCACAGCAGGGGTGTTGTCAGCCGCAGCCACACAACAACAAAAATGTTGAGAAACCCATGCACATGACCAAGCTGCTCATCGTGGACTGCAATACATTATGTCAGGCTAGCCAAAACCGCCTAGTCCTGTGTAAAGGGGCATTAGAGAGCCCACCTGTCCTGCATCCACCGGGTTTTGTTATGCAGAGCATGTAACAGGAAAAATTACCGACTAGCCAGGCATCCCACAAGACATGACAATTCAGTGACTGCTTTGGAACGGCTGCAACGAAGGCATCAGCAGACAGGCATTTCAAGGCCAGACACCGCGGGACAGATGCCTGACAGGGCTGAGACAGTGCATCCCGATGGCTAGAGGCTGAGAACAACCCCTTGCAGCCAGACGTGTCATTACAGTTCCCAGCCAGCCAAGGAAACGACCTCGCTCGCACATGCAACACACGTAAGCCATGCGCACCTGCATCGTATCTTTACCCAGATAGCCAGCATATGTACACAAACTTCCACCGGCAAACCTGTCCTCGCAGTGTTCTGTTCCATGCACAACAGTCCCTTTTCCTGCTTGGCTAAACAATCAGAGTCTGCTCACGACAAAAGTCTCAGATCTGCTGACGCCATCCTGCTTTTAGTACTGCCAGCACCCCATCCTGACAGGTCGGGCTACAACCCGGCATTTGAATGCTGCACCTAACACATACACCAGCACAGTCAGTTTTTACACAGTCGCCTTCTCCTCAACCTCCTGTGCCAGCTCATCTGCCTCTTCGTCCTCCTCTGCCTTGCCAGTGGTGGTGGCGGGAACCCCAATGAGGCTGGCATTGAGCTCCTGAACTTCCTCAAACTTTTTCTTGAACTCGGCTGCCTCTGCAGGCAGAAAGGACACGGTCGGACAAGGCTTGGCAGCACGTTCATACAGACCAAGGCTGGACCAAGGTGTCTATCAGGTCTGGCATCAAGTCGACACAGACGAATGGTATTTCAAGTCTGATGGTCCACATTCCCAAGGACGCCTCTCCTGATCATACGCCTCTCCTGATCATATGTCATCGACCATGCAGTGTCTAGAAGACCGCCTGAAACATGATATCACGGTTTGATCTGTTGACACTTGAATGAAACCTGAATGACGAATTCAACACCTGAGCTTGGTGAACATGCACTGCGATGCTTAGGCTGTTCAAGGTATTCACACTCGTGGCTTTGGGCCATTCCTGGCTTTAACAACAGACGCTGTTGTTGACATGTGCTCAGTCACGGGACTCACTTTCTACATTGCCAAATCGCATGCAGAAGAGCTCAACCTTCTGCTGTTCGTCTGAGAAGTCCACAGTTGACCAGACCCATGCCTTGTCGGTACCCGCATGCTCCTGAAGCTTGACGCCTGGCATCACTGAGAGGAAAAGACATGGACAACGGCCACTGTGAGGAATGGTGCGCAAGCCATGAAAGCAGAATGGCACCTGACCGTCGCTCGGATGCTCCATGCTATCCCCTACGCTTCCTATCTGACAACCAACTTCCATCATACCTCTGTGCATGTATTGATCAGCGCTGTATGGCTAGTCGCACGATCTTTCTGGCATGTTTTGCATCTTACCTATATGGTTCGCCCTGATCTTGAGGGTCTTGTCCTGCCTCATGAGGAGGCGGACCTTCTTGTTCTCCTTGTGTTGCAACAGCTTGACCACACCCACGCCACGTTCCTTCCATTCGGCAGCATCAGAGTCAAACCGGTAAAGCTTGGCCTTCCTGTGCAGGCCAGCAGTGGTAACCAGGATGCATGATACAAGGCTGATGTACACACGTCGCTCTCTGATCTACATGCAATCAGGCGTTGACAGCCTCGCGATGATCTCAGGCTCTCAAAAACCTGCAGCCTACTTGATGAAGTGCCATGCTGCATCTGAACAGCTGTGCCCAAAAAACCTGCATCTGATCACACCCATGTCCGGGTGGCGGCCAGATTCAAAATGTGGCTGTTCCCGGCGCCTCAGCCCGCTCACAATTCCAGAAGAGCCTCTTCGTCTTCTTCCCCGGTGGCTGTCTCAACCTCCTCTAGTTGAACAATTGGCTTGAACTCGGCCTGTAGACGCACATCAACGCAAAACCCTGATCACCAACTTCAATAGCTGTGACCCGCTGCAACACCAGGCATAGAGCACGTACCTGGCATTCTTCCTCGACAGCAGCCTCGTCGCCCCCCTCATCAGCGTTGTCCTCCTCAGCAGTGGCAGGCTTTGCAGTTGCTGTGGAAGCGCTGAGGTCGCCAAAGGTGAAGCCACCGGAGGTTCCAAAGCCTGTGGTGCCTGAGTTGCCTAGGGCGGCAAAGGGATTGCTGGGCTGCAGGAACGAGGAAGCATACCCCAGGGCTCTGCAGCGAGCATGTTTGGATGAGAAGCAACTGAAATTGCAAGGTAGCTATTTACACACCTTCTCGTCTGCGGAAGTAGCTGGTACGTCTGCCATTTTCTAAAGCTTGCGATCTGCAAGTCGATCTGGGTTAAATCGCGGGCGCGACAACGAGCAGGCAATGTGTTGAGAATCTGAGAATGTATATTGAAGTGAGGACATCTGCGCCTACTGTGTTTGGCTCCCTGAGGTCTATTGGGCACGCACCACGTGGGCCATGCCGGTTTTCAGTGGTTAGCTCACATGCTGGCTCTGGACGGCAAAAGCAGACTTGGTGTGGCTGCTGGTTCTGCAAGCCCAGAGCCTGGGCAGGATGTCTAGAGTGCCTGCTGGCTCTAGACAGCAAACGCAGGCGTCGAACAAGTGGGCGCGCTTAATTCATGCAGGTTGACTCAGCACTGTCCAGATGAATCAACTGACTTGAAAGAATCAACTGGACTTTGCGTCTGAATCAGGCACGGTTCTGTTGCTTCAGCTGGTTTGCTTAGAACGCCTGCCTAGGCTCGCCTGCGCAGTTGCTGGGCGTTCCATTGAGTTCTATGGGTTCCTGCAATGTGCAGAACCTCTGTAACGAGACCTTGCCTGCTGTCAGTCATCATACTAGTCTCGGCTGTTAGCACAGGCACACTCAGCTCACTCAGTAAGTACTCACTCACTAGTGAGTACTACTACTTACTTTAGTTACTTACAACTGAACTTGTCAGTGCCTGACAAACTGAACTGAAACTGAGTGAATTGAAGAATGAAGACTGAGTGAACTGGACTGCCAGAGAATGAAGACTGAGTGAACTGAATGATGAATGACGGAACTGAATTGCCTCACTGTTACACTGTAGCACTACTCAGTACACTGGCAGTCCGCTGAACTGAACTGACGAACTGAACTGAAGTAGTACCAGTAGTATAAAATTATGCGTAAGTAACAGTTAAGAACATTACTTGAGCCAAAGGACAGGACAACTGAATGAACGTGTGAAATAAGTGAACGTGTCAATTGAACGCATTTGATTTGCTTACTAGGCAGTTGCCCGGAGAATCATCATCATGGCTCTCGGTTTGAAGGTTCTCAACCTCAGAGCGAAAGGAACTTGCCAACGCCTGCACTTTGCTTTTGCAAATGACGCCCGACTGCCGCCTGTTGCTGGGGCAATCCAGAATTGTGGTCAGTGCTTGGTTGACTCAATGCTTAGACACACGTGGTGCCTTCAGAACGCGACTGGACGAGGCTGAAGGCACGGCCATGGTTTCGGAGGCTGATTCGCATATTTGTGCCCTTCTATTCGCTCTTGAGTGCCGGAGCCAACCTGGCAGGCATACGTTGTGCGCAAAAGATGCCTCCACAAGCAAACCAAGGGTATTCAGATGTGTCAACCAAACTACCACACAAGTGGTACCAGACATGGCAAGGTCTACACCAGAGCCGCATGCTGACACCTGCAGGACCATTTTGACCACTTGCGGTACGTAATTTGCATATATAGGACTGATGTGGGCCTGGTGTCTGACGGATAATGCCTGATTTTGGGGCTTACTTCTTATTACCAGGCATCCAGGATAGCACCCCAAGAGGAGGCCGTCACCACTGCAATCTCGGTGTGTCACAATCCCTTCGCAGTTCACAAGCTAATCAAACGGGCTTGGTTTTCTGACTTTGTGTAAACAGTTCGCCCTGCTGGAAGCGATCAACATTCAGGCAGTTCAGAAAACAAAAAACAAGCGTCTTGTTACAGTAGTTCTGTGACCTCCTAAGACACGAGACTCAAGAACACACAGACGAGCAAGAACAACGCATCAAGAACTTTACATGGAGGGAGTGCACACCAGGAAGCACGTCCACGCAAATGACTCGATGCTGCAAACATTGAATGCACTGCTACACGCATGTAAACGGGGATTTACTCAGTGCCATGGCTGGCTGGGACCGCATGCCCCGCACGTGGCTGCTTTTACCAAACATGATGATAGTGCTGAGTCAGCAAGGGGTGGTGAGTGCCTTGTGGCTATCGGCCCACAAGGCACCTTCCTAAGCACCCTGTTAGCAAAGGTAGCGAGATCAGCTAAAATTGTCATACCACCAGGTCCACATGGGGGATCTTACCACCATCCTTCTTATGGAATTGGCATTTCACAAAACTTGTCTTGCACGTCATTAGGGGTGGAACGTGAACGAAGGGGAAGACGGAGCACGTGAATTCAGCTCACTGCAGGTAAAGGCTTCTCTGAAGGGCGTAGAGCTGCCTGGACTCAATTTCCATTGTGCAGGAGCTGGGGCAGCAACCACTCATTGAAAAACCCAATCAAACCACCACAGATGCACAGGTACGCCTTAGCCAGCAAGGGCACCCGCGCATTATGCAGCGACTTGACAAGGCAAATCGCCACTAATCGCCACGAATTGTCCCAGAACTGGCAAACATCTTTTTCTCCCATGTGGGACTGAATAACCTGTGGCAAAGAATGGTGAGTTATTTTCTTGCAGGATTGCTCATGACACATAATAGAAACAAATAAGACAACTGGTACCAGCGCCTGCGACGTCCGCCAGGGGCTTGCGAGTGTTGTTCAGGTGCACGGCCACTTTACATACGTGCAGCTTCTCCTGTCGTCAGAGCAAATCGTGACACAGAATTCAGCGAGCTCTCCTATGAGACGACAGCCTGACCAGGATCCGTATGAGCACAAGGGTCCTTTCATAGTGAACCAGGCATCGAAGCTGAGCAATCCGTTCTGCAGTCATTTGATGACAACGTGTTTTGCACATGCCACAGTACAAACCTCTGTTCATGAAAGATGTCAAGATCACAAGTTTATTCCAAACCTGACTTCTGTGGGTGAGACCTGTGTGAGTGGCAGCCCACCCATTAAGGAATGCAACGTGTTCTCAAGGGCATGCAATGCAGTTTCCTACACAATTTCAATTAAAAGGACTGGCCTAAGCACGTATACGCAAAACTGTCCTCATTCAACACCCAAAGGGGGCCTAATGCCTACAACACAGCAAACTTGGAGCCAGATCTGCGCTAATCTGAATGCCTGGCTGGAATACACTGTCATGCTGGCGTCTACTTGCGACTGTGCCAGCGTTGCCGGCCTTACGCCTGGGTCGATCTGGTGCCTCGCTCTGCCGATTCCCTTCAGCACATCCAGCGGCGGCAGTTTCTCGCCCCGCAGTTACAGGGCACTTTGCGAGCGGGGTCCGTCTCCTCCTCAAACTGCACACATGCAGCCACCAGCAGGGTACAGCAGATGAGGGAACATACACGCCAGCCCACCTTAACAGCCTAACCCTGACCCAAGGCCATGTGTTGCGTGACTGGTGGTTGATGATGGCAAGATGGTAACAATATAGAAGCTCTGCAAGGCCTAGCATGAACAGCACCCTGCAATTGGCACTTCTGGGACAAGCAACTTCATGACATGTAATACGAGATGTGAACCAGCACCACATGTGAGATATTCCAAGAAAGGGCAAGAAAGTTTGGACAGTTGAGCTCACGGGCTTCAACAACCGCACGACCGCCTCCAAGTTCTTCTTCAAACAGGAGTGATGCAATGGTTTTCAGGCATGGCTCTCCTGCAATGGTCTTCCGTTTGGCCCAAGGACCTAGTTTTTGCCCAATGCACGTTTACCACAACATATGAGTGTGTGTGTGTGTGTGTGTGTGTGTGTGTGTGTGACATCTAACATACCATGTGCGTGTTTCCCAGGCGGCCTCACCTTGTAATCGTAGTTTAGCTCCTCCCCGGGTTCGATGCGCCGCTTGGCGTAGATACCGATGTGCTTGACACCGTCTATTGTGATAATCTGCGAACATGCAACGAGCCAGCCAACAGTGAAACACGCAGAAACGAGCCAAGACTGCAATGGCCTCCACTCAATCTCTGAGATTACACTGAATGGGTTGGGGTCTGGAGTGCGTTGTTTTCCGGCCAGTAGCGGAGAACCCGGCACCCGGGGTCCCATAGCTGGCAGCCAACAAGGAGCGCACAACCTGCCTGCCCTGCCTGTGGATTGGGCCACGCTGTCGCACCTTGGTGAAGCAGTTTGGGTCGCAGCAGTGGTTGATGAAGCGCGCGGGCCCGCCCTTGCGTGTGGCGTCCACAACCCACCTGGTGCGCACAGGCGCACAGCATGCATGCCGTAGCACATCAGGACAAGTGTGGTGCCAAAGCCATGCAACAAGCCCTCTATTGTGGCAGATGCGTGCAAACCCAAGCAGGCCGGAAGATGCCTCGTAGCCACGTGGCTTCAGATGGAGCCTCAAATGGACCTGCCAGCTGTGCCTAGGCTGTAGCTGCAGCCTGTACAGGGAAACCGTTTGGCACAGTGGCTGCCACTCACTCGTCGTCCACTCGGAACATGTAGTCGTCAAGATTCAACGCCTGCGCAGCCATGGAGGTGGGAGGCACACAAACTGAGGTCTGGACCAGGGGGTGGGCAATAAAAGCAGTCCGTGACCCTATGACTTTTTAGTACCAAAACGCCAACTAAGTCGAGTTGACCTAGCAATTGCTTGAGATTGAGCCAGCTGGGCCCTTGCTCAGCCCTGGTGGAGAATCCGATCTGATTGACAGGCGAGCAGATACGGCCGGTCAAAGTTTGGGACGGCCCCCAGGTTTGAGGGACTTTTTGACCACCCACTTTTTTCAGACCGTCATAACCGCCCAGGTAACGGTCAGAACCCTCACAATATGGATATCATTTTGAAGATCTTGACTAGCCGGTTGCGGCTAGCCTCTTAGCCAGGCCTTTCATCATCACAGGATCATCGCAGGACCTGTGCAATTTTCTAGAGTTCTCCAATCTTTGGACTGCCACAGTTGACCAACCTTTGACCAAAACCTGATTATCACTCCAGATTCTGTTTCAGAAGGGTCGACTTGTGGGGATTCGTTCTTATGGTCCATTATTTTGGAAAGCCCCCCCCCGCCCCCCTTGTCTGGACAGCAAAGAAGGGACATCACCTGCATGCGCCTGGATGACAGCACGTCAGGCACCATTTGCACGCAAGGCAGTGATGTGCCTGTGACGTGCGTCCCTCTCACACTCTCCACCAGTCCCATGCTCCAAATCGCCTGGCACCACTCGCAGGTTGTTCCTCTCTGCTGGCCGCCTGCCATTTTTCACCATCTCCCCCCTCATTTGTTAACATTTCCACCCTCTCCCCTCATCACACACAGACCCACCTGGTAAAGCTTTTCCCTTGCGTCCGCCAGCGACACGCGCACTGCCTCCCCCACGTACTCGATCACAAACTCATCCGCCTCGATGGGGTCCACCGCGTACATACCCCACCCCTGGCTGCAGGCACATGCACAGAGACACACACAGACAGATTCGATGTCATGCTGTGCCATAAAGACGACTGGCGTCACTTGGACAATCCTTGACAGCCCGGCATCCCATCCTTGTCCGAGGCTTGCTAACGCCCTGTTGTAATCTCCATGAATCCTGGACAGTTGCATCAACAGACGGAAGAGCGATTGTGATGGCCTGCACCCTCCACTTTGACCAGACACTCACATTCTTGAGCGGCCGAACTTGAGAGTCTTGGACCGCCGTGTGATGTTGCGCCACTTGACAGAGTCTGTAACGGCCGCCCCGCTGCCGCTGCCTGCCCCCGCTGCCCCCGGCGCCTCCTCGCCAGGCTTGGATGTGGATGTGCCGCCCCGTTGCCGCCCGGACGTCTTGGGCTTGGTTGCTGGCACTGCCCTGCCGCTGCTGAGGGCCACTGCCCCACTGCTCTCTGCCCCACCAGCACCCGGCGCACCCAGGCCGCTGGCGTCAGACCGGCCCGCTGCCTTCAGCTTGTGCCCCGGCGTCACAACGTGGCGTTTGGCCACGTGCATCTCCTCGACAGACAGTAGCCGGGCACAGGTCGGCGGGCCGGACGGGGCCGGGCCCGCTGGCCTCGCCTTCACTGCCCCTCGGCTGCGCTTCTTGCTAGGGAGCGATGTCAGCGCCGTTGGCATGGGGAATGGCATGGGGGTGGGGGTGGGGACACTGGGCGCAGCAGGCTGGAAGCTATGGCTAGCGGGGATGCGTGAGAATGAGGCAAGTGGTACTGCACCGACGGACGATGCCCGGCTGGCATTGCGTGCAGGCGCTGAACCGCCGCTGTGACGTGTGCCGGTTCTGGCCAGCAGATCCGCACCGCCCTGCAGCGGGCCGGCCAGTAGCAGTTGGCTGAGCTCCCTAATGCCAGCGGCTGCACGGGGTATGGGACTGGCCTGACGGACAGCCCTGCCCCCTGGCACAGGACTGACCTGCCGTGCAGCAGCAGGAGCAACGGGTGCGGGACTTGACTGTCGTGTTGTGCGTGCCGCAGGAGACGGGCTGGCCTGCCGGATGGCAGTGGTGGTGCGGGCCGCTGGGCTGCTCTGGCGGGTGCCGCGTGGCTTGGGCGGTGGGCTGGTGTGGCGCGTGGCTAGTGCACCACTGGCTGCCAGCAATTGGTTGAGCTCCCGTGCGCCGCTGCGTGGCCGGCGCGCAGAGGTGGTCCGATGCACGGTAGCAGCGGGCTGGGCCACTGGGCTAGTCTGGCTTGCGACACGTTGGACGCCTGTAGGGCTAGCCTGGGGCACGCTGCCTCTCCCCACAGGTGGTGGGCTGGCCTGTGCTGTCACACCCGCTGCTGCGCCTGGTCTTGTGCCGCGCCTGGGGGGTGCCAGGCTACCTCCCCGCCGCCCGCGAACAGACGCCCCACTCTTCCGCACGCCGCTTGCCACTATCACAGCTGAGCCATTCTGTGGTGCACTTTCCGGCATGGGAGCTGCAGGCGGTGCCCCTTGTGCACTGCTTGAAGGGCCGGGCTTGAGACCGACTGACGCTGCACCGCTGGAGGCACGGTCCAGAAGCTCTGTGGGCTGGTCAGCGCTGACAGAGTCTACTGCTGTGACAAGTGAGGGTGGCTCTGCAGCGCTTGCCGCGGCCAATGCTTGCAGCTGCTGCTGCTGAAGGGAGAGGGATGCTCGGTTTTTCAGCGCTTCCACGTAGGTGCTCTGCTTGCTGGAGGAAACTGGTGTCTTGTTCGCAGTCCTTGTGGCGTTGGTGGCTGCCGGGGCAGGGCTCTGTGCCGCTGGTCGCAGGCTGCGAGCGGGCAATGGGTCGGCCTGTGGTCTGGTGCGCTTCTTAGCACTGCTGCTTGGCGCCACCTCACTCATCACCACCACCGCAGGCAAGTTGGGCGTAGCCATCAGCCGGACCTGTGGCAGGATGACCTGAGTCAGGCTGCTGCTGTCGTTGCTGCACCCGCCATTGACGGCAAAGGCGGTCAGTGGTGCTGTTGCTTCATCAGCACTATCGTGCAGGCTGTGAGGAGAGTCAGGGCAAGCCTCAACGGCCTCTGCAGATGCGTCTGGCATGTCCTCATCAGCAGGTGTCTGTCGGCTGGACGAGGGGAACTGCCCGCGCCCCCGGCCCCGACCCTGACCCCGGCCTCGCCCGCCCGCTCGCTGTGCCGCATCCGACGCTGCTGAGGGCTGTGGCAGCTGCTGCTGGCGCAGTGTGCCTCCCTTCTGAGGGGGCGGAGCCGATCTGCCCCGGCCGCCCCGGCCTCTAGTCGGCGTACAAGTGCGCCCGCCTTCCTGTTGTGCATGGCCATCAGCCTGTTGCGTGCTGTCAGAAGGCTGAACATCAGTAGGCTGCGTGGCTGCCCCTTGCAGGTTTGCCGAGGCAGGCAAACTGATGGGCTGCTGGGCCGGCGGTGCAGCTGCTGGCTCAACAGCTTCTGCACCATGCAGCACCAGCGCCTGTTCTCGGCAAACTCTATCACCAGAACTGCTTGGCTGGGCTGCCTTGCCTTGATGGGCTCCAGCAGGCCGTGTGTGGCTCCCTTGTTCGCAAGAGCTGGCAGGAGCGGGTGCGGGGAGCAAGGCTGCGGGTTCAATCACCGGCACCTGCTCATCAATGGCCGCAGGCATCAGGTCTACGGCTGGCTGCCTCAGTGCGACGTGTCCAGGTGGCGCAGGGCTGCTGCTGGGGACCGGGAGTGCGCGGATGGCTGTGTGTGGTGGTGAGCTGGTGCGTGGCTGCTTGCATGGCCGCTCCTCGTCGTGGGTTGGCCAGGGTTGTGTGCTGTCAGTGGGCGAGCCAGGGCTGGCTGAAGGGGCATGGGAGTCGATTTGTTTACCTGGCGGTAGTGGTGGCGGCAAAGGCTGTGGAACGTGCTCAGGAGAATGAGGCTGAGGGTCAAGCAGAGGCTGCTCAACCGCAACTGGCTGGTATAGCGGAGGTGAAAGGGCATGACTGTTGCCCTTTTTAAGCCCAGGAGGCTGGTACAACTGTGGTGAAGGGGGGGGACTATCTGTGCGCTGTGCCAGCGCATGAGGCTGGTATACCGGTGGTGGCGGCGGCGGCGGGCTGTCTTTGGCAAGAGGTTGCCGTGAGTTGGGAACCTTTTCTACTGGAGCAGGGGGCAACGGGCCATCGCTGGCAACAACCTTGCTGCGTACACGCGTGAGCTGCCGGTCTGGCCTGTGCGGCTGGGTATTGACGAGCTGGCTAAGTGGTGGGGGTGGGGGCAACTCAAGGTCTGGTGTTGCTCGTACAGACACCGGCCTGAGGCTAGTGGAATGAGGCTGTGCAGGGTGCATCTGCTGATGTGGCGCCTGGTGGCAGGCAGGCGGGCTGCTGCCGTGACTGGTGTGACTGCCAATAGTTGGCTGGTGGGGGCGGCTGCGTTTTGCGTGGCGGTGGCTGTCATGGGACGGGCTGTGGCTGTGCGTGTGCGCATGGTGTTTGCGAGCCGGGCTGCGACTGTGCGTTCGCCGCTTGTGATGCGGGCGCGGACTGCGTGTGCGATGGCTGCGGACAGGGCTGGGACTGCATGTGTGTGCTCGATGATTTCGGTCAGGGCTGCGGCTGCGATGGTTGGGTGTTGATGCAGATGTATGACTGTGCCTGCCAGCCTTGGCACCATGTCGCAGTGGCTCTGTCCCTTGCTGCTCCTCAACCAGCCCATTGTGAGGCTCGGTCGTACGCCGCCGGCCGTCCCTTTTCTTAGCTGATTTTTCAAACAGCTTGCCATCAGGCCCAACGTCTGTTGGTCCCTGAGCCTGCTCCCCCTTAGGCGGCTGACCTCTTCGCTTGCCAGGCTGCATACCCTCGCTCAGCCCCCTGGTCGCTACGCTGCCCTGCTGCTGCCCCGCTGAACGACTGTCCTGGTCAGGCTTGCTGCCCTGATCGTCTGTCGAAGGGACACTACCCTGCTGCTGGTCCGCTTGCTGCTTGGCTGGCTGCGTGCCCTCTGTGCCCGCCTGCACCACAGCGCCGTCAGCAGCAGCACCACGCATGCTGCCTTCCGAGCTCTGCATCTGCTTGGCCGCAGCGCGTCGAGCCATGGCCTCTTGTGCAGCCTTGTGTGCCTGAGCCTTACCAGGCGACTGCTTTTTGAACTGCACCTCAACAGCCGCCTGCTCTGCCGCGGCCACCAACACAAGAGGCCCTTGACATGCCCCTGGCCCAGACACCACAGCTGACTCTGGCTTTGCCCGTGCTCGCTGCACGATATCTGCATCTGCTGTGCACCCAGCTGCTGCCTTCTTGTCTGCTATTGCCGCTGGTTGCTGAACGCCTGTGTCTTCTTTTCGCTGCTGAGCTAGGCCGTTTGCACGTCTGCGAACTGGCAGATCTTGTGCCTGCTGCCGCGCCTTGTCATCTGCAATAAGCTGGTGAGCTAACTGCTTGTCCTTGGCTGCTCGTTCCGCTGCAAGCCTTTCCTCCTCTGCTTGCCTCTGTGCTGCTGCCTGTGCTGCTTGTTCTGCAGCAAGCATTTCTTCCTCTGCTTGCCGCTGCGCTTCTTGTTCTGCAGCCAGCCTCTCTTCCTCTGCCTTCCTCTGTGCTGCTGCCTGTGCTGCTTGTTCTGCAGCAAGCCCCGCTGCCTCTGCCTTCCTCTGTGCTGCTTGTTCCGCAGCAACCCTTTCTTCCTCTGCCTTCCTCTGTGCTGCTGCCTGTGCTGCTTGTTCTGCAGCAAGCCTCTCTTCCTCTGCCTTCCTCTGTACTGCTGCCTGTGCTGCTTGTTCTGCAGCAAGCCTCTCTTCCTCTGCCTTCCTCTGTGCTGCTTGTTCTGCTGCTTGTTCTGCAGCAAGCCTCTCTTCCTCTGCCTTCCTCTGTGCTGCTTGTTCCGCAGCAACCCTTTCTTCCTCTGCCTTCCTCTGTGCTGCTTGTTCCGCAGCAACCCTTTCTTCCTCTGCTTGCCTCTGTGCTGCTTCCTCAGCCGCCCGTTGCGCAGCAACCCTTTCCTCTTCCGCTTGTCGCTGTGCTGCTTCCCTTATTGCCTGCAGAGCAGCCATCCTTTGCTCTTCTGCCTTGCGCTGTGCTGCTTCCACCGCTGCCTGCACCATGGCTCTGCGCTGCTCCTCGGCCTGGGCTGCTACCTGCCTCTCGCCCACCCGCTCGCACCAGTCTTCATACAGTTGCGGTATCATTGCCAGACTGCCCGCTGCACTGCCAGAGCCTATCTTGAATATCGCCGCCAATGCTCCCTGCTTTGCGGCTGACTGGAGCTCCTTACAAACCTGCTGCAGCGCTGCATCCTTCACCGCCTTCATGTGGGCATCCTGTGATGCGGGCCATGGCACACCCCTGCTGCATTGAGTTGATGCGGCGATGGCGTTGTCCTCTGACTTGCCGCTGGTGACCGGCACCTGGCTGGAGCTGGCAGGCACTGGAGCTGCTGCGGCTGTTGCAGCTGCTGCTGGGACAGAGAGGCTTGCACCAGCCTGCTTCTGGGGGGAACCCAAAGGGCTGCGCACGTTGGGAGAGCCCACAGCCTGTTGACCGATAGAGTGCAGCTGGGTGCCATTTGCAAGCTTCCCATGAGTGCCAGCAGTCTTCCCAACAAGAGATGAGGGGTCTGCAGGAAGGCTGGCCCGGCGATCTTGCTCAATCACCCTTAGATGGTCCAGGACATCACTCACAAAGACTTGCTGATGCTGTTCATCCTGATGGAAGACAAGGCTGTGAAGGTCCATGAGCTTTTGATCTGTCCATGAATGTAGATCTTTGGCAGGATAGGGACCCACGTGCTGTCCATCTGCGATTCAGGCCACACCAAAACACTCCTCAGAGATTGTGAGGCTCGAGCGCCGCATTGTGCCCTGGCATTCCTCGCATGCTGCTCCCTTTCAGGCGATTGGGCACGTTTACCACTTTGCCGGCATCAACAACAGCGTGTTCTTTCTCAGAATGAAATGGGATTAATAAGCACGGATGACACAAACGTCAACAGCCTGCCATTTGTAGCAAGTGTGTATGCATTGCTGCTGATCCGAAAATGTACACTGGTGTGTGCCCTTACTTTTGCGCCAGCACCAGCACTCTGTGTCAGCGGTCCATTTCCTGCGTTCCGATAGCCCACGCAGTGTTTTGGCGGCCAGGCCCGGGTCCTGTGCATGCTCCTGTGCATGGGACTCCAGAGTGGATGCCTCTCGCATGCACGCCTGATGGAAGCGCACCAGCTCAGAGGCACGAACCTCCTGTGATGTACACACATGGGAACAGCACAACTGGACCGCAGCACACCCGCATGGCAGATGAAGCGCAAATGTACACAACGGTTGCCAAAAGACATGCATGGCTTTCGTTACCAGGCCATTGACCACACCCAGACGCTTCCACATAAGCCCCATTTCCCAAAGACTAGACATCATGTGGCTAGTTGCAGCCACCTGCAGCCACTCAAGCGGCAGCCACCTGCCACGGCTAACACACGCGTGCATTCAGGCCTGCAACGCCTGCTATTTCATCTCCCAGCAAGCCAGCTCCTCAGTCATCTACCCCCTTGACATGCACACCTGTTTCACACACCTTGTCACCTGCCTCACTGCGCACAATGGCGGTTGGCTTGAGCTTGCCTGTATCCACAAGCTGCACAAGCTGCGGTACGGTGAACAGCGTTGCGTTCTTGGCGGCGGGTCGCCACATGCGCGAGCCATGGAAGGGCGTGTTGTGCACTTCTTGGGCAACCGAGACCAGAGTGGCTGACCTCAGCTGCGCAACAGCGGAGGCGCAATCATATTGCATGAGGTGCGCAAGGAGAACAACGAAACCGGGCCAGGAATGGACAAGAAGTCAATGCAACCGGCTGGCCACGAGTCCATCGCTGCATTTGCACTGAAAAGTCCCCGCTGCATGGCATCCCTGCTGGAGGAATCGTGCACCGCAGCATGCATGCACTCACCCTTGACAGTGCCTGGGCATATGTGCGTCGTGCCTCGGCCAGCCTTGACCTGTGCGCCATGCACTCCTGGACAACCTGCATTCATTCATCAACAGCAATCCCCTTCACCAACACGCTTGATGCACACACAGCCATCCTGAAAGCCATCGTCACAGCAAAGCCTCCTTCAGGTCTATTAAGGACCGGTCAAACCAGTCACAGCATGTAGGTCTGCTGATCAGGAGCCTGCAGTGCCACACTGTGGCGGACCAGTGATCAGCTCATCAGGCCCGTGACTGCACCAGCAGCCACGCTGCAGTCTCTGCCTGCTCAACATATGCCAGCATGTGCTTACAATCCTCTCCACGTGCATGCCTGCGTTTGCCCAACGGTTGTGTCCCTATTGACCCACCTGGTACAACTCAGCGTGAGGCTGGAGGGCCTCGAGCATGGTGCATGTGGAGCCATCGGTCAGGCACGTGAGGTGCATGTCGCAATGGCGGACCGCTGCCAAGCGAGCCAGATGGGCCAAGCTGGTTGGCTGCAGAGGCGACTGCGGCAGGGCCCCATCAGGAGCGGGCTTAGACTGCCATGTGCATTGCTGCAGGGCTGCATCCCCACTACGAGTGCACAAGTCATCCAGCTTTCGTCTGATGGCAGCCCACCGGGCCTCAAGGGCACCAAGCTGGGCTTTGACTGCTTCAACCACTTGTGATTCGTTGGGCTGGGGCTGCTCAGTGGGCTCAGCAAACTGCATGGCTGGCTCAAGCAAAGCATGCTCCATGTCTGGATGCAGGTTTGTTTTGTTTGGTCTGGCTTGGCTAGGAGCTGCGTGCTGCCCGTGCGGCATGCTGGCTGTGACGCCTGGAGCCAGGCCCTTGTCCATCTGTTACCTAACTAGGCCGACCTAGCCCACACAACTCGCACCAGGCTGAGCGTAAGCCTGCTTTGGCTGCAACTAGCCTTCGTCGCATGGAACCCTGTCCAAAACTTGAATTTCTTACACGGGACATTCTCTGACTACGAAAGCATTGAGTGAAACGACCATCAAAGCCAATAACAAGTGCGTGCCATCCTTTTCCAGCGCCGAGGAATGCTCAAAAGGCAAAGTGTGGGCAAAACCAAAACCGTTACTGCTATTTGCGACGACAGCAACAAGCAGAATTGCCAGATACAACCTCATCTTGCTCAGTGTGCATGGCCTACAAAGTTCTCATCTGAGGTGCTACATCAAATGCACCCCGACTAATGGCACCCATGGGTGGCCAGTCGGAGACTTTCAAGCTATGGCTGCTCCAGTAACTCTTCATCAATGTTCAATTCCTACCAGCGAGGGTGTATTCTGCGGGGTGACAATCGAGCCCTACGCCCTATGTCGACGGGGAGAACAGCCCATCAACATCGAGGACGTGCCTGAGGAGGGCTCGGCAGAAGGCCAGTACCAGCTCAGAAGCAGATGGTTCAGAAGCAACTTGCCCCGCCCTGGCGCGTTCTGCAGCGTGCACCCCGACAAGGACGCAACTTTGCAGTGTATCGTTTGCGTGAGATGCCGTGTAGCGCACCACCTCAGCTATCACTGCTCTCCTGAATGTCTCAAGAGCCACTGGCACATCCACCGCGACTACCACAAGCAGCAGCAGAATGGTGGGGCTGCAACATTCGAGTCTGCCTTGGTCTGGGCATGGCTCAAGAACACCAAACCAAGCTTAGTTTTTCCTTTGCAGGGGATCACCCTGTGGATAATGGCAACGCCGTGTTCCAGTCCAGCGCTGACAATTCCTGGGTGGAGGTGAGCAGTCCACCAGTCTCCATGCACTGCTGGATCACCATGCATCATGCAGCTGTTGACACCCTCGCATGCCCGTGCCTGCATGCTTCCACAGGTAGGCCGCCACAGGGCTTATACCCCCACTCAGGATGACATTGGGTTTCCTCTCAAGTTTGAGATGAGCATCATTGACCGCACACGGCCGCATTTGGAGCTCAGCAAGGTCACCCCAGCACCCACCCAGCGCGTGCGCCCAACTCCCACCCCACCAGCCCGGCAGATGGTTCAGCTTGTGGCACACGGGTCTTCGCAGCACTTCCCAGGCAGCAGGTTCACTGTTCTCAGCTACAACCTCCTCGCGGATTTGTATGCGAAGGTGCGTAGGACAGGAACAACTTATGCGTGCATTTGCAGCCCTTGGAGACTTGAACACATCGTTCAACGCTCGTGTTGGCTGACACATACTCTTGTTGCAGGCGGACTTCAGCAGGACTTGTCCGTCATGGAGCCTGGCCTGGAACTACCGCAAGCGCAACCTACTGCGCGAGATGCTCAACTACAAGGCAGACATTCTTTGCCTGCAAGAGGTTCAGAGCAATCACTATGTGGACTTTTGGGCGCCCGAGCTGCAGAAGGCAGGGTATGTGGCCATCTACAAGAAGAAGACCAGCGAAATGTTTGTGGGGGACAACAAGTACGCGATCGACGGGTGTGCCACCTTCTTCCGGCGAGACCGCTTCCAGCTGGTCAAGAAGTACGAGGTAAGTGCCGAACCCGAGCGCACAGGCCACAACTAGGGTTGATGTGATCTGGAGTGCATGGCTTGTAACATGACCTACCTGCGACACGTAAATGAAACAGTCATCCTCAATCATATGTTTGACTTGATTGCTGTTTTGGGGCTGCATGGCACAGGTGGAGTTCAACAAGGCGGCACAGTCGCTTGCAGAGTCCTTCACCAACCAGATGCAGAAGAAGCAAGCTCTGAACAGACTGCTCAAGGTACAAATACTGCACAATCACAAGCATGTATAGGCAGGTGCTTCTCCCATGTCCAACCAGGAATGGAGTGTCTGGCAAGCGTTCATGCTTACATGCACATGGTTGTGCTGTAGAGCATCAGTTGCACGCATGCACACTTTTCATCTGTCACAGCAAAGGCATAGGCTGCCGGCTCGCCTTAGTCAATCCTTGTGTTTCCTGACATTTGCATCGAATGCCCTGAACAGCAGGTGCAGGGTTGAAAAGAGGGCACGAATCTGATGTGTGACGTCCTGTGCATCTGCATACTCTGCATCGTTCTCTGGCTGGCTGGCAGGATAACGTTGCCTTGATCGCCGTTCTGGAGGCCGTGGAGGCAGGGCCCGCTGACGGCAACCGCCGCACCCTCATCTGCGTGGCCAACACACACATCCACGCCAACAAGGACCTGACAGACGTCAAGCTGTGGCAGGTGCACACCCTGCTCAAGGGGCTGGAGAAAATCGCAGCAAGGTGCGCAACAGCAGCAACAGGGCCAGACAACAGAAGTCACCGTTCATGAGAATGGGTGCATGGAGAAACGATGGAGACATTTGGGCAGAGCTGGACACAGAGCTGGAACTGATCTCCTAAGGAACACATGCATGCATGTGCCACAGGTTAGGTGGTGCATCCGCAAGTGCGGCGCAGCAGGCTGTTGCACCTTGCGGACAGGCATGTCCTGAGAACCAGCGGCAGGTTGCCTAACTACCGCACTTGTGTGTAATCTCTGCATCTCACGCGAATGATTACCTGCCGTTCCTTGCAGTGCGGACATCCCCATGCTGGTGGCGGGTGACTTCAACTCGGAGCCCGGCAGCGCTGCACACTCGTTGCTCACCAAGCGCAGGGTCGATGAAAATTCCATGGTAAGCAGACACAGCGCATTCGTGTAGAGTGAGTCGTGTGCCACTGCAGGTGTCATATCAGGTACGCAGTTATAATTGCGTGGAAGCCAAGCTACAGAATTGCGTGGAAGCCATGCCTGAACAGAATGCAGGGTAATAGGCAACACACTAATGGCAGCAGGCAGCAGGGCGTATGCACACTGCGGCATGACATGAGCATGGCGCGGGTGCAGGGCATGGCTCCAGGCCGGCAGCGCAGAGGCAGTGAGACAGCTGTTGGGATCAGCCACAGCAAGGAGGCCCCTGGGCAGCACCGGTACAGCACCCCAACTACAGCAGCACAGCAGGGCAAGGCGATCTTGCTAGCTCAGCAGTCAAGCACAGGGCAGAGAGGAAAAACAGCTGGGCTAGGAGCGCAACATGGTCAGTCAGGCCATTGAGCAGTGGTTTGTGGGCTGTTGCATGCATGCAGGGCGCCATCGACCCGCTGGGCTTCCTCAAGGAGCAGAAGCTCACACACTCGGTACGTGGAAGACTGATATTCATCTTCTACTTGTTGCTGTTCAAGCAGGCATGCAAAGCGCTTGATACATGGACTGTAAAGCCACGTGCCTGGCGTTCACTTCGTCATTGGGAACCCAGCATAATCTTTCTGGCTGTGTTTGTTTCTCTTCGTCATCCATTCACACACGTAGCATCCACATCAGACGTGACCTTCACATCACTTGTTGTGCTGTTGCGGACTGCAGCTTGAGCTTGCCAGTGCGTATGCCGCCATGTATGACGCGTCTGCCAGCCACAACCCACACCTGCTCAAGCAGCGCCAGCGCGTGGACCCCACGCACCGCGAGCCGCTGTTCACAAACCTGGCCAACACATTCAAGGGCACGCTCGACTACGTGCTCTACACGACCAAGTTCCTGCAGCCCACGGCGCTGCTGGAGCTGCCGTTGGAGACGGAGATTCTCACAAGGGCGGACGAGCACCTGCCCAACGCGCAGTACAGCAGCGACCACGTGGCACTGCTGGCTGAGTTCCAGTACACGCGGGGAGCACTGTCCTAAGAAAGGAAGGAAAGGGACGCCGGTCGTCATAAGGAAGGAGGCCGAGCGTTTGAGCCCAACTCCCATCGCCATGTCTCCAACCCACGCAGAAGCACTGTGGGGTTCTTCGCATTTCTTTTGTTTGGTGTTGGTGTGTTCAGCACGGAAGGAAGTGTGTTGTGCTGGCATGCTCGTCCACTGCAGCTGCCATTGTCTTGGCCAGCAGTCGAGGGTTTGTGGGGAGTGGTGCAAAATCATGCGAGTTTTCAGCTGGGCACTCATGCGTCGCCTGTCACCCCTTGTCATGCACACTGGGCTGGGGTGACTCTGTCGCAGCCTCGTGATGCTGGTTCATACAGCACGTTTTTGATGCCAGCAAGAAGAAGGATATTGCGGAGGTCATGTCTGGCTGGGCAAATGTGCCCTGACTCGAGTTAAGCACTCATTGACACATGGGACATCCTTTCCGGCGGGCCTGGCTGCTGGCCTGGGTATTTCAACCACGGCTCTCCAGTGGCCGACAAGTTGGGATTGACGCACACACAAGCCAAGCTAAGCAAACCCACGTGCGTCAGGCCTGAAGGGGTTGCGTTGTTGGGACTCAACTTCAAGCAACGAATGTGTTTCGTGTCTGTGTTAGGCTGTGTGCCAAGCAAGGGTTTAGGTTTTCGTACCATATGCAGCAGACACTTATCAGACATGCACATGCTCGTTGATTCTGGTTACGAGATCCTCCATGCAAAAGTGCACTGACGTTTTCTCCTTTTCCCGCACGTACATCTGGTGCCAGCAGGCTCGACAGCACATGTGGCCTGCCCCATGCAGATGCGATAAGCGCGCACAGCAGAGAGCAGTATTCTGCCAATTCTGCGTTGTTTTGTAATTTGGTTTCCGGGCTGTGCTCCAAGCAAAATCTCCAGCTGCGGTGACAAGTGTGGTTTGGCACCTGCTGCACCACTGCTAAGGCCTTCCTTGCTCCGTCAAATGTGAATGCTATTGCAACCAAGTTGCCTGAACATGAACACTCGTGTAATGGGAGACGGCTTCGCAACGGAAGCCCAAAGTGTTGCATGCATATGTTCACACCATGAAAGCCGCCACAGGACACGCCTGATGGGATGGGATGGCCATTGCACTGGTTCACCCTGAACACGAAAGCAGAGACAGTGGGCTGAAGCAAAAGAGAACAAATGATAGAACTCACTTGTCCAGTGGTGAGTGTATTTCAACAAGCCATGTGACGATTTCAATCAAGTTCACAAGCAATGAATGAGCACATGGTCGGTGTCAGTGCCATTGTTGGCATCATGGACAGGCTAGCTGACATTCCCCCTTGACTACTCATCCCCCTGGTCACTTGCCTCCATCTTCTTCCAGGACCCCGGACTCATCATGGGCCCCCTCACCCAGCCACGCATGTTGATACTGACGCTGCTGCACATGTTATGTACAGCCGTCCTTGACTTCGGATTGGGCAGGCTGATGGGTGCTGCTGTGCCTGCTTTCAAGGCTGGAAAGCACGTCAGGTAACACCACCTCGTATCCCATCTGTCATATATAATTATGATAGCGCTGTTCAACATGGTTGCAGCTTTCGTAATCGTCACGTCCTCGATGCCCATCAATATCACCATCCTTTGTTACCATAACAGCATTTTACATTACTGACGGACATGACCTCCTCCGTTTGTCTAGCAACATCAGATTGAGGCCAGATGCGCGGATTCAGCACATTTTGCACATTCCGCACTCATAACAACACAACTTTCAAAGGACAACCCCTCCACCCCTGGCAACAGGAGCCAGGCTCACGCTTCAGTACGCTTCAGTACGCTTCAGACAAGAGATAATAACAAGAACATTTCGAGTGTCCAGTTATTGCATGGGCGTCAGCCACAGGAAGAGGTTGCAACTCTGCTTTTAATCAGTGGTGGATTGCTCCTTCAACGCTCCTCGGCTTGAGGTGGCGCTTAAATGCAGCGGCCCCTGGAACTCAGCCATGTCTGAGACCAGGCGGGTGAATGCATTCTGAGGGCACCGGCCAATCATTTTGTCACTGCATATCGGTGGATGTAGG
Organism: Chloromonas sp. AAM2; assembly: GCA_004335635.1. Lineage (NCBI taxonomy): Eukaryota > Viridiplantae > Chlorophyta > Chlorophyceae > Chlamydomonadales > Chlamydomonadaceae > Chloromonas > Chloromonas sp. AAM2. The sequence continues at coordinate 26,435 of QAXH01005117.1, forward strand.
ACAGGTGGGCCCTCTGAACCCCCTTTTAAAGTGATATGCGGTCCCGGCTGCCTTCGTACAGAAGCTTCTTTCCGTACGCACTCGCTCGTCACCATCATACACAAGCAATTTACAACCTCACCCACAGCGTCCAGGGTTACGTCGAGTCTGTCTGTTTGTCCACAAACTTCTGTGTTTGTCTCTGACTTCTGTGTTGATTGCTCTTTGCTTCTTTCCGTGTCTGTTGCTCAGGGCCTCGTCTCTTACATGGCTTGCTAGCGTTCGCGCTCAGTGCATGTGGGCCTCCGTGATGTAATCTACACATAAGCCCATACATACATACATACATACATACATACATACATACATACATACATACATACATACATACAT